>JAQBSW010005321.1:0-58661 GCA_029291075.1 Eudiplozoon nipponicum | reverse complement strand
AGGGACATCCTTGTCGAACCCCAGTGTGCAGACTGAATTCATCCGATTCTTCTCCGTAAACACGTACTCTGGCTTTGGTGGCTGCATAGTAGGCCTTGATCAGATTGACGAGTTTTTATGGACATTCCGTCGAGCAGCATGATGTTCCATAGGGAGTCGCGATCAACAGAGTCAAAAGCAGCTCGGAAATCAATAAAACAAGCGACGGTTGGTTGTTGAAATTCGTTGCGATGTTCCAAAACTCGCCGTAATGTAAAGATCTGATCAACACAACCTTTGCCTGGGCGGAATCCACCCTGATTGGGACGGGTACGGGCATGCCGCTCATTACAGAAGCGGTTCAATAGAATCGACGCCAACAGCTTGGATGCGGTGTTGAGAAGGCTGATACCACGGTAGTTTTCGCACCTTGATCTATCACCCTTTTTGGGAAACGGTAGCAGGATTGACATTCCGAAGTCTGACGGGCATGCTTCCTAATCCCAGATAGAAGAGAACAGTCGATGGACTGATGGCAGTAGTGTGCCTATGCAGGCCTTGTAGGTCTCTGCAGGTATTCCATCTTCACCGGGGATTTCTTGTTCTTCATGCGCTGGATGGTCGGAGCGATCTCAACCTTAGTTGGGGAAGAGCAGTCCACGTCATAGCTGGGTGTAGATGTTGTAGGTGGTTGCGGTGGGGAGCGGCCACTGTATGGTCGGTTCAGTAACTGCGAAAAATGTTCAACCCATCTTGCGATTTTGCCATTGACATCAGAAATCAAGTCTCCTGTTGCGCTGCGTAGAATTGTCTCTGCATTGCGCTTACCAGATGCTTTACGTAAAAGACGGAGAGACCCCCGAAGTCACCGACGTTTGCAGCCGATTCCATGGCGGAAGCCATTTCATCCCAGTACTGCTTACGGTCAGCCCGAGCAGACCTCGTGGTTTCACGTCTCAGGTGGCGATAATTAGGCGCGTTATTCATCCGGGCATCTCTTGCTTTTTGTGACGCCCGTATCGTGCGTTTAGAGATCCAGTCTTTTGATGGTTCCGAGCGTTTCTAGCGCAGCTTGCTGAGTAGAGAGTTTCAAGTTATTCCATTGATGCTCCACATTGGTTTTATCGTCAGCGGAAGTCAACTTTGCAGTGATTGAGGCAGATAGTGCTGTACAACGGGATGGGTCCGTTGCGGAAATATAAATCAGAGTAAACTTCAAATAGATGTAAGCAATCTCGAACAACTATTTTTCCGTCAAAAATATGAAGATAGTATAAAGTCAAAGCTAACTGATCTTGATAGTGAAAACTCGAATTTACTTTGGACACGGATAAGTTCCAATATGCACTCTGAAGATAGCATTGTATGTGGCATTGTAGGCTTCCGTAAAAATAATCATTCTGTTCTTATAAAATGTATAGAGATTCTCGAAACTAGGCGCCAAATTCCACCTATCTCGGACTATAATAATACACGAAGTTTTGTAAGACGCCAACTTAAACGCAGTTTAAAAGTCTATCGGATCGTTTTGAACCAGAAGGCTGAAGTGATGGAAGATACATTCGCATCAGGTTACATCCGTTGCTTGTTCCAGCTTATGCGAGCAACAAGTCCGAGAGAAACTATGAACAATAGTAACAGCCATCCAATAATCGATAAAATATGTCGTCCTGATAAGCGGGCTTGACAGTTTAAAAAACGAATTTTTTAGCACAAGCGTCAGTCCTGATCCATGGAAGTTTGCCGGTATTAACAATGTCGAATGTTAATCTAGACCAACCGTCAGAGTTACAGTAACAGAATCAAATTCTATCCATTAAACGTCACAAAGCTGTAGGCCCCGATAAATTCTCGTCCGAGTTTGTTTAAGGATTTTGGCGATATAATTTATGGGGCATTGACTAACCTTTTTCGTGTTATATGGAATGTGGAGAGCGTGCCGCTGGCCTGGAATGTATCAACCATCATTCCTATCTTCAAAGAAGCAATCGTAATTCGTGTGATAACCATCGTGGTATAAGTTTGACTCCAGTCGTACCTATGCTATTTTCAATTGACTTAAATTGTCTTAGTGCTTCGCGTGAATCACATACTCGAGACGAACAAGCCTGATTTTGGTCAGGATGAGGTTGCATAGATAATATTTTTACCCGGCAGTAATTTATTAAACAGCGACATGTATATCGCCATCGCACAATGACAGTTTTTATAGACTACAAAGATGCATTTGACTTTTAATCGAAATATGTTATTCGATAATTATTGGCGTTCTCACCATTTAAAAAAAATATTATACGTCCTCTCTATATAAACGGTTGTTGCACTAATGTCTACAAAGAATTAACGATTAAATACACTATCAGAAATGGCGTTCGTCAAGGCATCCAATTTCCCACTTATTGTTTAATTTTGTTATAGATGCTATTATGAACAGATCTCTTGCGTACGCTCGGATTACGTGTGTCGAATTTTTCCTGTGAGGTAGATTAGCCGGTCTGGACTTCGCAAACGATATCGTTTTATTATTCAACAATCAGGATTCCGCTCAGCTCACCTTGTAGAGGCCGTTTGGTCTCTATCATAAGAGAGCCTCTAAGATGCCAGGCCCGGATAATCCATATATGCGATTTTTACGTTAAGGCAAGTTCCCGAACAGAGACATTTATATCACCGCCCCACAATAGCCGTCTTTATAGATTTCAAGGGTGCATTTGATTCGGTGGATCGCAATGTTTTATTCCATATATTGTCAAAAAGCGGTGTGCCCACAAAATTTGTTAATATTGTACGAGCTCTCTACACAAATACATCTGGTCGCGTTAAAGTCTACAACGACTTAACGCATAACTTTACAACCAGCAGTGGTGTTAGTCAAGGTTGTCCACTTTTCCCATTTTTTTTAAATTTTGTAAACGATGCTATTATGAACAACACTCTCCCACACATTCAGGACGCTGGAGTTGAAGTTCTCCCGGGAGATAAACTAGTCGATCTTGACTATGCGGACGATATCGTACTATTATTCGACAATCAGCATGCTGCCCAGGCCACCTTGAATAGATTAACAGACGTTGTTCCGTCTTTCGGTATGAAATTCGCACCCTCTAAATGTAAGATACTGTTACAGGATCACCCACCACTCACTCCAACGTTGCGACTGCAGAATGAAGATCTTGACATAGTCGACAGGTTTACATATCTTGGGAGCTCTATCAATAACGTAGGCAATATGTCCGACGAGGTGAGAATACGGATCGCGAAAGCTAGAGTAGCTTTCTCGAACCTTCGTCATTTATGGAGAAACGCGAATATTTCACTTTGCCTTAAAGGTCGTGTTTACAATGCATCTGTACGCGCAGTCTTACTATACGCTAGTGAAACTTGGCCTCTTAGAGTTGATGATCTGAGACGCTTACAGGCATTCGATCATCGTTGTTTGAGAAGTATAGCACATGTTGGTTACCAACAACGAATAACTAACGTTGACATCCGTAGACGTATTTTTGGATCTGACAATAAGTGCTCGTCGTTAGAAAAACAAATAAGGCTCCATCAACTTCGTTGGCTCGGTCACGTTTTGCGTATGCCCTCATTTCGATTGCCCAATAGAGCTCTGTTCTCTCATCCAGCACCAAATTGGCGTAAGAAACAAGGTGGGCAGATTTTGACATGGCAGAAACAATTAAAGTCACTTACATCCAAATTGGGTAGTATAGAACCCACTCGTCTGCCGGGATGGGGTCCTCGTGCGCATCACAGTTCTTGGTTAGAAACCCTTAGCGATATGGCATCGAATCGAGCTCAGTGGCGATCTTGTTGCAGATGTATAGTAGAATCATCTTCGTAACTTTCTTTTCTTAGTAGGGCAAAGTTAGCTGCGAGGTTTGGTTTGTTTATGACGTGATACGGTGAAATCCGCAAGGAAGCTGTGTTGCTGATGTCGCCTTGCCCGAATGCTAACTTGGCCATAATGGTGTTGTGGAGAGGTTTAGTTTGCCTCATTTCTGTGAGTTATCCTGATAAATTTACTCATAGTAGCAAGGTATTCCTTCTCTCTCTACCCCTCTCCCTCTCTCGTAAATCTCAATAATAATTTGTCTAAATTCACTTATATACTTTTTTCCACTCCTTATGGTTATATGGCAGTGAAACATTAGTCACTTGACTTTTTTGTGGCTGGGCATGATGATAATGATGATATTTGCGATATTATTATCTAATTTCGAACACTTAAGTGCCTCTGAACTATCTTTTAAATTACGTTCCTTAAGTCCACTTGCTAATTGCTCTGTATCCTCAATATTTGATAAACCAGCCATAATATTAGGATAAAACTTCTTGCAATTTATATATTTTATTAAGTAAGCTTACCTAGATGCACTGATATCCACAAATGGCAGAACGTAACGGTGGTGACCTTGAAAACAAATATCCATGCCAATTACCTGAAGCAAATTTGAGATCCTTCCCAATAATGTATATTAAGAACGATAGTTGAATGTGGATTACAATTTGTGAGCAATGAGTACTCAGATGGAAGTACGCAGTATACCGCTTGTGCAATTCAGCCACTCAGATAAAACTCTTCTAAACCCTCAACAAGATAAGTCAAAAACTTCACCAATATGAACAAAAGAAACTTCCAAAAAATTACATTTTTAGAAAAAAACTTGTTTTACGAAACCATCGATAACATCTAATGTCTAAAAACAAAATTTGATTTATTTTTATATGAAGAGTTAATTGATGTCCAATTATTTAATTAACCTTCACAACCTTGAATAGATTGGCAATGAAACGAACATTTGTTGCGCGGGCGGTGGTAGCAATTATTTTTAGTGTAGAAGAGGCAATTCACCTAGTAGACCAGTTGCGTCCTTAATGGGAATTCGTCACGTATTGTCCAGAATTTGCTTGAACTTGGGTACGTCTGCTCGAGAATCTTGTACTCTAAAAACTAAGCCACCCTGCCGCACACTATAAACTTTTAGGTTATGTTTCAGGGTTGGATTTTTCCTTTAGGTGGAGCCAAATTGGCATCTCTTTAGACCCAAAGTCTGATGATGATGATGATGATGATGATGATTATGATTATGATGATGATGATGATGATGATGATGATGATGATGATGATGATGATGTTAATACATGTCGATATCTCTTGCATTAGTTCTTGATTAAAGTTAGGTCGAGCATTGTCCGCGACAAATTCAGGACAATACGTGGTGTACTAGATGCATTGCCTTTTCTACTCTGTGTAATACTTAGTTTTTACTGACAAATGTATGTACATAATGGGTCAAGTGCTTATATCAAGATCGCAACCACGATTGAAGTAATATATTTGCAGTTGTTTCGCCTTTTAATAGGAAATTCGCACCTCGAAATGGACTCCTGGACAGTACCCGTACTTCCGAATGGCGAATGAGCTCTCAACAGCCACCGGCAACCATGCAACTTACTGCTGCCTTGCAGACTGCGCTTGGATGTGCAAAGGCTAGAGGTGCGTCCTCGATCAAAAAGCCGAGTGGTGAGGGGACACCACTTGTACCAAATTCCCAAGAAACTCCATGAAATGTGGAGCCGGCTTATCCTCCAAAAGGAGTCAGCTACAGTAAAGTAAAGTAAAGTACCTCGAAATGTAAGCTAATTGTAAAGGATCACCAACCACTCCAACTCTGCGACTGTGGAGTGAATATGTGGGCATAGTTCACAGGTTTGCATATCTTGGCAACTTTATCAATAACTCCTACGAAGTGTCTAACACGTTGAGAATTTAAATCGAGAAGGTTAGAGCAGCTTTAGCCTACCTTAGCCATTTATTGACAAACGCGAGTATTTCACTGTCTTGAAATCGTGTTTACAATGCATATTTATGCGCAGTTTTATCATACGCTAGTAGGACGTGGCCTTTTTAGTTGATGTTTTTAGACGCTTACAGGCATTCGACCATTGATGTCTGAGAAACAGCACATATAGGTTACCATAAACGAATAACGAACGCTGACATTAGTTGACGTATTTTTCAATCGACCAGTAAGTGCTTCTCCTTTGACAATCAAAATGGGCTCCATCAACTGCGTGAGCTCGTTCACGTTTCGCGTATATCGTCGATTCTCTCGCCCAGTTTCAGATTGCGTAAGAAACAAGATGGACAATTTCTGAAATGGCAGAAACAGTTGTCAACTAATCTAAATTGGGTGGTATTAGACCCACTCGTTTGCCAAAAAGGGATTCACGTGCAAATCTTAGTTTTTGATTGGAAACCCTGAATAATATGGTGTCGAATCGAGCTCAGTGGCGATCTTGTTGCAAATGTCTAGTAGAATCATCTTCGTAACTTTATTTTCTTAGTGTGGCAGTCAGCTGCGAGGTTGTTTTTTTATGACGTGATACGTTGAAAAACGAAAGAAAGTCGTTTTACCGATATTACCCTGCCTTGAGACTGACATGGCGATATGGCTGTTGTGTAGAGGTTTAGTTTTCCTCAATTCTATGAGTAATATAGGTCAGTATATTCATGGTAACTACCCATTTCCCGTAATTTGTGTATCTATATCATTGGTTTTTGTGTTATCACTTGTGGATTTTTTTCTTGTTTATTTTGTTTCTCATGGTTATATCATCATGCGGAGTCATAGAAATGCCAAAAGGGACTGCCATATAGCCATAAATCGTTCAGGGTTATATGTGGATCATTAGTAACTATTGGCTTTTGTATGGTTGTGAATGATGATGATTAATTAAAACTTTGGATTTTCTTTGTTTTGTTTGCTATTTATTTCCGGTATTTTTTTAACTTTTCTTCTATGTATGGTACTTTTGGTAGCAATCGACAATAATGGCGGTGACGACGACTTTGAAGATAAATCAATACTAAGGAATAAGATCAATACCAATATGGTAGGTCAGACTGAATCAGATGTTAAAAAGCCTATTGTAAGCCAAACAACGCTTTCTAAAACGACTTTTGCTGCGGCCGCAGCAGCAGCTCCGACATCTTCGTACTCAGCTTCTATTGGTCGATCCGTATGTCCAAATGTTCCAGCTTCCTCAACCGTTTCTAGTTGTCAAACTGTTACTAACACTTTTGGAACTATCACGACCTCCGCGACTGTAAATCAAAAAGCATACTCTTTTCCGAGTAATGGTGCGATGTCTAGTTCCCGTTTCTCAGGCTCCAGTAATTCATCGCAGAGATATGCTGCTAATTCAAAATGCAATCGGCAAATGCGACCTGATGATCACAATAATAAATATTCAGAAACTGGAGAAAAAACAAAGCGAACCGGTGGAAATCACAACGAGAAAACTAAAGAATCAGTATCGACCGTCAATTACGCTAAATCGACAGAATCAGATTCTAAAGCATCAGATTGTGTACCGAATCATGCTAAACCGGCTGGAAAAATTAAGCTTCCAGTGTCATTCTGCGCGGTTGTAGCAGCTGGTGTGGATAACACTCATAAACAAAGTGATGCCAAATTCCTCAATACGCAGTCGGCGTCTTCAATTTCAGAGAGAAATTCTGTTCGTATGAATACTTCAGCGAACAATTTGAATAGTTTATCGAATGCAAAGGTGAATTCTATGGATACTAAGTCCTCGTTTACTGATAGAAGCAACAGTGAAATCGGTGTAACTAAAGCAAAAACACCAGACAGTGGAACAAGTGGAGTTTTCGCTACTCATATAAAGTCTACTAAACCATCTGGAAGGAAGACTGTTGCAGCTGAACCGAATGCTGATTTTTCGAAAATATCTTGTCAAACGGATCCCGTACGTATTTTCATTTATTTTGTCTTTAACTATAACAACGTAAGCCTTTTATATTTGGCGGCTTTAAGTAGTAGTAGGTGCCATCATGACTGGAACCGAAGCTAAGCTATAACTATGAAAAATATCGTGAAATCTTACGTAGCACGCATGCACAGCGCACCTTTATTGCCGAATGTATAGCTGCTGCACTTGAAACTATTACGGCAAATTTCGGCTGTCGAATCAACAGAAATATTTAATGTATGTATTCCTCTGCATGGTAAACAACTTAATGTCTGTTATAGTGGCTCATCAGTCTAATCGAACTAGTAGGGATCTTTCTGTACCGTTCATTATACTCTGGCGTTAAAGAACGATGTGTTATTGCGCACACATTACCCAAATTTATTATCAGTATAGTTTTGCCAAGGTACCGAAAGAACTCCGGTGTATAGCTTGAACCACAGAAGGTTTATAGCAGTAATCTCGTCACCTGATACTACTATTTTTTGATATCGATTACTTGATCATACCACATCGTACCAACACATCAAGATACATATTAATAATAGAAATCTCGGCGTCTAGCGACAATCGTGGTCTAGTGGAGAGACCTGGCCAATTTTGCATTAGGATAGGCTTTTCTGAGGCTTGCTGTGCAGGAGATTTTCATCTCCATTTGTGTATGTTTATTAATTAAATGCTGCGATTATGATGGGTAGTTCATCCCATCATGGCCAACATTAAAAACATTGGCAACTACTAATTTTAAACTTAGGTTGGGCCTTAATACCAGCGTGTTTAATGTGCGAACGTTGAAACAAATGGGGATTTATATGTTGCATGTACGTTGGATAATTTTGTTAAATGCGGATATTGAAGACCCGAAGTTAGAATGCACGATTCTACGAGTATTGCAGAATTAGGTGCAGCCTCATGATCAACAGATTGTTTGCTTGAATATTTGTGTCAATCGATTATAGATGGCGTGGTTGCACCTAGAGCTGTCCATTTTAGAACACGTATGTTGACCTCGGAAACGCACTTATCCGTTGCACTCACATTACCTGGAGGCTAAATACAAATTAAGGTCAAATTGATGTAAGCGAGCTCGAACAGCCGTCTTTCTATCAAATAATATTAGGCTTATTCAAAGTCTCTGTTATCTGTTCTTCATGGTTAAAAATCTATCCCACTGTGGACGAGTCTAATATCTGCTTTGCGTAGTAAAAGTAAGTTACATTGCAGACTCCCGTGGAATTGTTCATTGTGTTTCGAAATTAGGCACCAAATTCCTGCTAACTCGGCTTATTATAATACTCGTAGAGATGTTAGACGCCAACGTAAACACAGTCTTGAAGTTGATCTTGAATCTTTTTTTGACCAGAACGGCGGAAAAAATTGAAGAAGTGTTACTATCTGCTAACAACTGATGTTTGTTCAGATTTATCAATGCGACAGGTCCAAGAATATGTATAGTTGGCGAAACTTTACATGATTTCAGTAATGTACTAATGAGCCGTAACATGCATAGTCTTGATAGGTAGCAGGAATACTTCAAAGATCAATTTCCTTTGGCATGTGTTTCAGTTACGATCCTTGAAAGCGTATCTCAACAACTTTGAACGCATTAACTCGAACAATCATCAAAGTTAGACACGTGGAGTTTAATATTATCTCTTGAATATAGGAAAGCCGCAAGCCCAAATTAACTGTTTCCAATTCTAAGTCTTTCGCTTTGTGTCTATGATGATGATGCTGATGATGATGAGGATGAAATGTTAGACGAAAAATGTGATTAAGTCGGATTAAATGCATTAATTATATAACGGCCGTGAGGCTGTGTGAGAAGCACTTGCTGAGTCGTGTGTGCACACAAACACGCGCGCACGCATACAACACTAATTTAGAGATACACATACAATTAATTATCAAACCTCTTCTGTTAACTGTGTAGAAAGGTGAGTGCGTGTGATTGCATCCTTTTTTAATTTGCTGCTACGAAAACCACATAGGAATCTGCTTCGTTGTATGGAGGCTCAGATCAGTTTGATCATTTACACAACAATGTCCTATAAGGCCAATACAGTCAATGTTCAATTCTCCGTTTCGTGCATTGATTTAGATTGAAAATACCTTTTTTCTAAAAATATACATCAAATTTAATGTTGTACCTAAATACTTTTGGTTTAATGTACCATTACAGCTAGATGAAATAGATTTAGAGTATTCACGGTCTTCTTGCATGGGTAGTAGATTTGAACTATCAGTCGCGCAAAGATCCAATTGATCCCAATTTCCTAGAACGCATCGAGTTAGTCTTCGATTTGGCTGGATGCTGAATCGTCCCTTTCCTCAGATGGCTTCAGCATCGTTAATACTAACCACTAGAAATCAGGTACGATCTAATCTTCGTTGATTGGCTACGTTTCTGTACGACATTTCCAGTAAGTATATATATATATATATATATATATATATATATATATATATCCTGTTAATAACAAAGTAGATATAGCTATTCATTTAGAGACTACTAAACAAGACACTTTACAATCTTCCACTTATATACATTCCGGGTTTTAATCTGATTATGTGGGTGGCAACTAGTTTTGCCTCTGTGTGATTCTATATATATATATATATATATATATATATATATATATATATATATATACTGCATATATATATATATATATACTATATATATAGTGCAAGGGCAAATACTAATAGCATAAAAATTTTACTTTTGTTTGCACAGGACAATTCCTAACTTCTTCATTATTACTTATACGTGAAATGTAAAGCTATTGATCTGTGTTGTGAATTGATCCTATATTCTGCTTTGACGTTTGTGTGATGTGTAAATGTTCTAAAGCGACGGCAAAAACTTGAATTTACGTACAATTAGCAGTATGCTAGCGAAATTTAAATAGTGTCCTTACATATTCATTCTAAACGGTCTTAACATTCAACTGTTTTCTTTTAATTCTAATCCCTAGATAAATCCTGCCCAACGCGATGCGGATAATAAGCATCCAACACCTAGTCAGTCTGACAACAGGAACTCGATGGTGTATCCAGATCGTGCTAACAAATCCGACACGTTAAACACATCTGAATCGAGGCTAGGCGTCAACACGGCTAGCGAGACTGGTTCGATGAAACCGATATTAAAGCAGCAACACGAAAAGGATGCAAAGACGGATATGGTTAGCGAAATTCAAACCAATAAAAAAACGCGTAAGGATGACAAGGAGAAAAGCATTAAGACTCCGTATTCCAATAGTCAAGTAGACGAGATAGCCACTCCGATCGAAATCTTTCACACTATTAATGACAGTAAAACGTCTGCTGGTGCTAGCGTTACTGCTGCTGACATAAAGGTACAAGATCCCGTGACGCCGACAAGTGTGGATGGTTACGCGAGCAGCGCGCTACCCCAAAATGAACCGACGCATCAAATTAGCAACCCATCTTATCAGCACCAGAAGGTGGAGCAAAAACCAATGCTCTTAGCCAACGAAGCCGTTTTTCGAGATGCAAATATGTGCCAAGAGATCGAAAATGAAGACCAGTTAAGAAGTTGTCATGTAGATGATACGAATTCGCAATATTTGGCAAACAATAGTGGTCTTGTCGATAATGCTCATGCAGCGGTCTATACCGCTAATGGTTCTGGATTTCCCGACGGAGGCGCATCATCAGCGGCTGTTTATACGGCTATGCAGCATTTGGATGTAAGTTTTGCCACTCTTCTAGATAATTATTTAACGAAAATCAAAAGTTCATCTATGAACTACCTATGTGCTTTCGCTAAAGGCGTAGCGAAATATTTAAAACGTGTGTTAACGAGTTTTGGTTTTTAATTCGTTCTAATAAATATGCTTACATAAAATCAACTTTTTTCCTGCTAGCACGCACGAGGTATGATTATAATACAATTGACTGTATTTGTTTTGACCTGAGCAAAATTGTTAGCATCGCATCTGTCAGTTCCTTTGTCAGGTCTTCCATTGATCCAGTATTAAAACCTTAGTTTGTCGAACAATTGAAGGTAATTCATGATTGTTGAGCCCCTCCTGTGGAAGGCAGACATCTATGTCCATTTATAATAAGCATGATCATTATAACACCATGTGCCAGGCCTAAACATTGAAAAGTTTCATCTGCATTACATTTTAATCAACTGAAAACGAATCACTAGCATCCAGATAAGTCCCACTAGCCCAGCCTCACCAAACATTCGATCGGATTGGCAACAAACTGCAAATTTAACTGCTGTACTTACGATTTCACATACATTGTTAACAGAGGCAGAAATTTCAAAACAATATGAGCATTCACTTTAAACAATGTTGCAAACTTGATATAAGCACCTGACCTATAATGTATATACATTTATGAGTATAAACTAATTATTGTATAGTGTAGAAAAGGCATTTTATCCAGTAAACCGGTTTCGTCCATACTGGGAACTCATCGCGTCATGCGTCTATCTCATCATAATGAATTCTCAATAAGGAGGAAATCGGTCTGCTGGATGAAATTTCTTTACTACACTATGCTATACTTACAAATGTATGTTTATACTGGTAGTCGTTTCAAGATCGCAACCTTGATTAGAGTAATTATCACCGCCCGCGCAACCAATATTTGTTTAACATAAGCATTCAACACTGCAATCCGCACACCCTGCGCTGTTACCAAGGAGAAAGCACAAGATTGAGAAATAGAACGATACGAAAGACGACACGCGGTGGAAAACATTCGTACATGTAACAGCCAACAATGCGAACAGATGGTTAACTCTATCCATCAATACAATAATAACCAGATCTCAGTCATCACATTGCAGTTCAACAAGGAAGACCTCCAGACGCAAACAGCCACACGCACATCTACTTACTAATCTGTCCAGAAAAGAAATAGAATTAACACAGAGGCAAACTAGTTGCCACCCACATAATCAAATTAAAACCCAGGATGTATATAAATGAAAGATTGTAAAGTGTCTTGTTTAGTAGTCTCTAAATGAATGGCTATTATCTACCATGTCTCGATGGCCGATCGTACATGGGCTAACGGGGCTATGGCGGTGGTGTCACCAGGGCGTGGTGGATTTCCGACCGGCAATCGGATCTCCTATAAAATACCACATGAGCCCGACGACGGCACCATGACTCGGCGTGTGTTCCCCGCCACAAAAGGGTTCAACAGCCACAGGATTACATGGACTCCTGGACAGTACCCCGTACTTCCGAATGGCGAATGAGCTCTCAACAGCCAACGGCAACCATGCAACTTACTGCTGCCTTGCAGACTGCGCTTGGATGTGCAAAGGCTAGAGGTGCGTCCTCGATCAAAAAGCCGAGTGGTGAGGGGACACCACTTGTACCAAATTCCCAAGAAACTCCATGAAATCAATGGAGCCAGCTTATCCTCCAAAAGGAGTCAGCCGCAGTAAAGTAAAGTAAAGTATATAATCAATTGAAAACCCAAAATGTATAAATATGTGATTGTATAAGAGATGTTTAGTATTCACGAAATAAATGGCCTTTATCCACTTTGTTATTTGTGTTGTTTTCCTAATTATAAGAATACTGTGTTAATTAAAACGGCATGGACATCATAAAGAATATATATATATATATATATATATATATATATATATATATATATATATTCTTATAATTAGGAAAACACAAATAACAAAATTGGATAAGGTCATTTATTCATGAACTCTATCATCTATACAATCCTTATATTGTCAATGCTAGTGGTAACAAATCTGACTCGTTTTACTGCTGTTTCTTGTTTTGACTAGTTGGTGAGTGTGTATGCGTTTGTGTTTGTGTGTATGCGTGTTTGCATGTAATGGTCATTCTCGCAGTATTGCGAAGTGATGTCTGATATCTTGTCATTATTGTTTGATAGCTTGATATATATATATATTTTCTAGATGACAACGATATGCACGTCAATTTTCAAATAATTGCTTTTAGGTCAAATATTAGCTTAACGAAAACTGTCTGTGCGGGCCGTGATAACAATTATTAAAAACGGTTGCCAGTCTCGTTATATATTCATTTTTCACTAGACTACGCATGGTATAAGGAAGCAAAGGCAATTCATCCAGGAGACCGCTTTCTTTCGTACTGGGAGCTCATCAAGTGTTGTCGAGAGTTTTGCCGCAGACGAGGCTTGAAATGTGGCAAATTTGCTTTGGAGGATGATTATCCAGTGCGCTATCCTGCCGCGCAATACCTACAATTTTCAATTATTTATTAACATTTTTTGATTAGCCCTTCCTTAAAGTAAAGCCGTTATGCCACGTCTTAAAATTTCAAGTTCCATCTAGCCATCCACAATCTGACATTATTCAACAGACGCCACGCTACCTAGAGAAGTGGTTTCGAATTGAGGTATTCCTTCTCTCTCTCTCTCTCTCTCTCTCTCTCTCTCTCTCGTTAATCTCACTAATAATTTGTCTAAATTCACTTATATACATTTTTTCACTCCTTATGGTTATATGACAGTGAAACATTAGTCATTTTTTACTTTTGTGTGGCCGGACACAGTGGCTGTACCTGAAAGAAAGCCTAACCAAAAGAACCATCGTATATTACTAAAAAATGTTTATAGTGGGTGCACTGGGGCGTGCCCCGTCCGCGGCCTTTCTACCCCTGAAGCAGTTGAAATCGGATTTCTGGTGGCTGAAGTTGTTCATTAGCAAGGATTGGCCGCATACTGTTTCTAATCTTCGCACATTTTAGAAACCCAATGGACATGATGACGGCAACCTATGCATAGCTTATCTTAATTTCTTCCATAAGATAGTATTGCTGATGATGATGATGATGATTGTGTTACTCTTGAGAAATTACACTATCTGTATTATTTTTTCAGTGTTTTTGATACTGATGTTCAGTTTGCCGATTTTTATAATATTTTTTATTAATTGAAGGCCCAGCAATTTGCTAGCATGCAAGCTTTCTTAATGGAGCATGCAAACGCTTCACAGTCCACTGTCGTTTTGCCGTCGCCTGTCGCACCGTCCGATCTGGTGGTCCATTGCAGTACATCGGAGAACAATAGCACGACACCAGCTACAGTTGTCATGACTACTTCTGCGACGGCGATTAATCAACAGCAAATGATTGAGGCCGCTTGTCAGCAGGAGGTAACCATTAGTTGACGTGCATATTTTTTCGGACTAAGCGTGTGGTGTTTTTTCCGTACATACAAATTAACACTTTCTATTGAAAAAAATTGTTTTCGTTCTACGAAATGTTGGAAGACAGTTAATATATATCATGTTTAGTGACAATTCTTGTAGGATAGCTTGATTTCAAATTCATATAAAATATTTGTCCTAGATACAAATTAAATGAAGTTCAATATTTTACAGTGGCGCTTTCTCCCAAATGATTTACTGAAGTAACAGACAGCATGAACGTGGTGTGTGCAAAATAGAATTCATGTTAAACGTGTCTATATTACTATACTTTTTTGTCCTGTGAAAACTGCGACAAGTCAGCAAAGCTCTTTTCAATGTTAATTAGGTAGAGTTATTTGAGCATGCCTTTCTATTTAGAGGCTTTCTCAATAAACATATACCCAGAACTGTGCAAACAAAAATAAATTGTTCATACGCCGACATTACCATTGGGCTTTCCATGCTCCATGCTAAACAGTCTTTAGTTATGTTCATTACTTTTAAATATTCTGAACCAGTTTATATTTGTTGTATTTTTTAAGTGGATGGTTTTCTAGTTAAAAAAGTTCATTATTTTTGTCTATTTCTTCAGTAAATCAGTTGATAACGCGACTGTGCAATAAAATAATCCATAAATCTAGCCATTCATATATTAATAAATATCTTCGTACGCGTACAATTGCATACATGCTTCAATAACCGGAGATCCTAGAACTATTAAACAATAATTGATTTTATAGAATTTGTGCAGCCGACATTTGCGGTCACGTACAATGTATGCAAGACTACTAGAGGTGAGAGCCGCATATCTAATTTTCTTTTCCATATGTATATATACATATATATATATATATATATATATATATATATATATATATATATATATATTTAATTATATATGTTTTTGTTATGTTCTTTGTTATGTCTTAACAAATCCCACTGCTTATTGTGATCGCGTTCACAAGAAACAGATGCGGGCACATTTTTTCTTTAATGGGAGTTGTATTTCATTAAGCAAAGTGTCAATTCATTTTTTCAAGCATTCAATGTACTAGAAGTATAGTTAGTTAACTTTTGTTGTTAAGCGAACATTTATTGTGCGGGCGGTGACTTGATATAAACATCTGACTCATTAAGTACTTACATTTTTCATCATTATCATCATCATTTCCAGCCACACAAAAGTCAAGTGACTAATGTTTCACTGCCATATAACCATAAGGAGTGAAAAAAAGTATATAAGTGAATTTAGATAAATTATTATTGAGATTTACGAGAGAGGGAGAGGGGTAGAGAGAGAAGGAAAACCTTGCTACTATGAGTAAATTTATCAGGATAAATCACAGAAATGAGGCAAACTAAACCTCTCCACAACACCATTATGGCCAAGTTAGCATTCGGGCAAGGCGACATCAGCAACACAGCTTCCTTGCGGATTTCACCGTATCACGTCATAAACAAACCGAACCTCGCAGCTAACTTTGCCCTACTAAGAAAAGAAAGTTACGAAGATGATTCTACTATACATCTGCAACAAGATCGCCACTGAGCTCGATTCGCTGCCATATCGCTAAGGGTTTCTAACCAAGAACTGTGATGTGCACGAGGACCCCATCCCGGCAGACGAGTGGATCCTATACTACCCAATTTAGATGTAAGTGACTTTAATTGTTTCTGCCATGTCAAAATCTGCCCACCTTGTTTCTTACGCCAATTTGGTGCTGGATGAGATAACAGAGCTCTATTGGGCAATCGGAATGAGGGCATACGCAAAACGTGACCGAGCCAACGAAGTTGATGGAGCCTTATTTGCTTTTCTAAAGACGAGCACTTATTGTCAGATCCAAAAATACGTCTACGGATGTCAACGTTAGTTATTCGTTGTTGGTAACCGACATGTGCTATACTTCTCAAACAGCGATGATCGAATGCCTGTAAGCGTCTCAGATCATCAACTCTAAGAGGCCAAGTTTCACTAGCGTATAGTAAGACTGCGCGTACAGATGCATTGTAAACACGACCTTTAAGGCAAAGTGAAATATTCGCATTTCTCCATAAATGACGAAGGTTCGAGAAAGCTACTCTAGCTTTCGCGATCCGTATTCTCACCTCGTCAGACATATTTCCTACGTTATTGATAGAGCTCCCAAGATATGTAAACCTGTCGACTATGTCAAGATCTTCATTCTGCAGTCGCAACGTTGGAGTGGTGGGTGATCCTGTAACAGTATCTTACATTTAGAGGGTGCGAATTTCATACCGAAAGACGGAACAACGTTTGCTAATCTATTTAAGGTGGTCTGGGCAGCATGCTGATTGTCGAATAATAGTACGATATCGTCCGCATAGTCAAGATCGACTAGTTTATCTCCCGGGAGAACTTCAACTCCAGCGTCCTGAATGTGTGAGAGAGTGTTGTTCATAATAGCATCGATTACAAAATTAAACAAAAATGGGGAAAGTGGACAACCTTGACGAACACCACTGCTGGTTGTAAAGTTATGCGTTAATTCGTTGTAAACCTTAACGCGACCAGAAGTATTTGTGTAGAGAGCTCGTATAATATTAACAAATTTAGTGGGCACACCGCTTTTCGACAAGATATGGAATAAAACATTGCGATCCACCGAATCAAATGCACCCTTGAAGTCTAGAAAGACGACTATTGTGGGACGGTGATATAAATGTCTCTGTTCGAGAACTTGCCTTAACGTAAAAATATTATCTATACAACCTCGTCCTGCGCGGAATCCGGCCTGTTCTTCTATTGTTTGTGATTCACGTGAAGAGCTAAGTCGACGTAGGATAATCGAAGCAAATAACCTTGATACGACCGGAGTCAAACTTATACCACGATGGTTATCGCACGAATTACGATTGCCTTTTTTGAAGATGGGAATGATGGTCGACTCATTCCAGTCAAGTGGTACGGTTTCCTCATTCCATATAGTATGAAAAAGTTTGGTCAACGCTCCTGAAATTATATCGCCACCATCCTTAAACAATCCCGGAAGCAGATCATCGGGGCCGGCGGCTTTGCGGCGCTTAAGAGATAGGATTGCATCGCGTACTTCTAACTCGGATGGTTCTTCGGGACTAACATTCCACACTGTTGATGCAGACATGCTTTCGGGAAGCGGAACTGACGCGGGTGGCCAAGAAAATTGATCTCTAAAGTGTTCAGCCCACCTGTCAAGACGACTTATTTTATCGGTTATTAATTCGTTGTTACTATCATTTATAGTTTCGCTAACTTTTAACTTTCTCGGACCTGTTGTGCGTATAAGTTGGAACAAACAGCGACTATTACCTGACGCGAAAGCTACTTCCATTTCTTCAGCCTTTCTGCTCCAAAAGTTTTCGAGATCGCCTTTTAGACTGCGCTTAAGTTGACGTCTTATATTGCGACGGGTATTATTATGAGTCGAGCCAGGTGGAATTTGGCGCCTTATTTCGAGTATCTCCATAGATTTTACAGAGAGCCAGTGATTATTTCTACGGGGGCCTGCTATGCCACATACAGTAGTACCTGCATTGTGCATAGTGGAACTTATCTTGGACCAAAGTATATTCGGATTTTCGCTATTCAGACCAGTTAGATTAGCCTTTAGAATATTTTCATAGTTTTGTCGGATGGACGGTTGTTCGAGTTTGCCTACATCGATTTGGGGTTTATTCTTAATTATTTTCCCGGAAAATTTTAGAGCAAATCTACAACGGATAAGTGCATGGTCCGAGTCGACATAAGTGTTCCAAAAAGAGCGACAATCCTGGATGCATCCACGCCATCTATAACTAATTGCTACATGATCTATTTGAGTCCACCGTTGTCCGGGTGCTGGAGGACGCCATGTAGCACAGCGTTTAACATTTTTCAGTATAAACTAAGAATTTTATAGTGTAGAAAAGGTTCAGGCTCGAGCCCTGTCTGCGTCAAATTCTGGTCAGTACATGATGAGTTTCCAATTAGGACGAAACCGGTTTACTGAATGAAATGCTTTTTGTACACTATACAATAATTAGTTTATACTGAAAACATGTAAGTACCTAATGGGTCAGGTGTTTTTATCAAGTTTGCAACCTTGATTATAGTAAATGTTGTTGTTGTTTGTTTTGTGTCTCACACATGTATGGTCATTTATTCTTTGCTTAATACTTAAACAAATTTGAATTGGTATCCAATTAGAGATTATCAACAACCGACTGTCAACTATTAGTGACTTCCGAGTACCCACCATTGCTAGCTTCAACCAATCATGTATCACTTATCGTATTAAACTAATTAATGGTTGTCTGTCTGTTACGTAAAGATGTCCGTGTTTACGATAATCTTTTCTTAAAGAAATAAAAATGCAGCTGATAAATTTTCGTTATAACCAATTGGAGTCTACTTATGGCAAGCAACAATCGAACAATGGACTCGAAGCTATTATTGCTGCCCAGTGAAGAGGTCTTGTTCAAATTTAGAACCTTAGACTTCTCTAAAAAAAGCTGGTATACTTTGTGACGAAAATATGATGATATACCGATAATAATTGCTTCTTAACCGTTAGGTCTTTACCTGTTAATTCATTGAATTTGCATTAAATGTAAGATGAGCTAATATTTAATATTATTCACACAGCTTTTACACTTAGCGATTTGTTACTGTGAGCTAATGCATATCACCTGTCTATTTTTTCCTTTAAACCAATTTTTCGAGCTTGAAGTAAACACCAATCCTATTTTATTTTACCAGTCATTGAATAACATAGCAAAACTACCGCCAGCCGCACGCACTGATACGTTTCGACCTTCCATAATCATCGTCTGAGTACGATGGAAAACTGACTAGCGTGGATCAATCGTATTTTTATGATGATCATGGAAGGTCGAAATGCGTCAGAGCGTGCGACTGGTGATAGCTTTTATCATTTGTGTATGTGTGGTTCTTCTATATAGTGGAATTTGGTGAATATATTTTCGACAAATATAATACCTAGTGTAGTAACCCTATTTGAAGTTCTCCCGGGCGGTAAACCAGTCGATTTTGATTATGAAGATGATATCGTACTATTATTCGACAATCGAGACGCTGCTCTGGCCGCCTTGAATAGATTACCATACGTTGCTGCATCTCTCGGTATGACGTTCGCACCATCGAAATGTAAGATACTTTTACAGGATCAGCCACTACTCATTACAACGTTGCGACTGCAGAATGAAGATCTAGACATAATTGAAGATTTACATATCTTGTGAACTCTATCAAAAACTTAGGCAATATATCTGACGAGGTGAGTATGAGAATTGCGAAATTTAGAGTATCTTTCTTGAACGCGAGTATTTTACTCTGCCTTTAAGTCCGTGTTTACAATGCGTCTGCACGTCCAGTTTTACTACACAGTAGTGAAACTTGGTCTCTTAGAGTTGATGCTTTTAGACGCTTACAGGCATTTGACTGTCGTTGTTTGAAAAGCATGGAAAATTTTGGCTACCAACGACGAATAACAAACGTGGACATCCGTAGACATATTTTTGGATCTGCCAACAAGTGCTTCTCGCTAGAAAAACAAATAAGGCTTCATCAGCCTCGTTGGCTCGGTCTGGTTTGCGTATGACCTCAATTCGATTGCACAGTAGAGCTCTGTTTTCTCATCCAGCACCAGATTAGCGTAAGAAAGAAGATGGGCTGATTTCGACATGGAGAAACAGTTGTAGTCACATCCAAATTGGATAGTATAGGAACCACTCATCTGCCAGGATGGGCTCCACGTGCGCATCATAGTTCTTCGTTGGATATCCTGCGCGATATGGCATCGAACCGAACTCAGTGGCGATCTTGTTACAAATTTCTAGTAGATTCATCTTCGTAACTTTCTTTTCTTAGTAGGCCGGAGTTAGCTGCGAGACTTGGTGGTATTTATGACTTAATCCTGTGAAGCCCACAGAAAAGCTTTATTGCGGTTGTTTCCTTGCCTTAAAGCTGTCTTGGTCATAATGCTGCTGTGTCGAGGTTTAGTTTGCCTCGCTTCTGTGAGTTATGTAAATAAATATACTCCTAGTACCTAGGTACTCTTACCCTCTTTCGTAAAACTCATTAATAATTTCTGTGCCTAAATTATTATCATCGTTATTTATTATATATATATATATATATATATATATATACATATACATATATAAATATATATATATATATATATATATATATATATATATATATATATATATTTCTTGCTTTTGGCTATATAGCAGTAAAACATTAATTATTTTTGGCTTTTCTATGGCTGGGCATGATGATGACGATTTGAAGATGTCTTGTACCTACATATAGGTTATTAATTATATTTAAACCATCTCCCATCATCTTTCTAATATTGAATTATAAAATATTTTACTTGACATTGTTGCGTTTTTCAAAACAAGACCATCCCTAGGATTTCACGAACGCATTTTTCGTCGCTTGATATGTTGCCTTTGTATTCGTTGCCTTTTTGTGATTGATTGTACTTTTCTTTATTTACGTTTATTGACGCAGGTATCCTTAATATTCGATTTTCTCATAAACTGCAAAAGGGTGTTTTATTATTTTCTGTAGCTGCCAATGTCAATTTAGCCGAGGTATTGGATCCTTGTTGATAAATGTAGCATAACTTACTTTCACTCATATTTTCACCAAATTGACTAACAGGGAGCCAATATGTTTTCTGCAAATCAACAGGCCTTTCAACAACTGATGCAGACGCCGACACAAACGCATGCGCGATTAGTTGCTCATCCAGCGCTGCAGCATGCTCAGCAGAATCTCTCTCACCAACAACCCGTTGCACCCTCGGCTGCGTTTCATCCAGCGCATCCTTTACAGGCCTATGCTTATCTTCACTCCGGAAATTCCGGTCAACTCTATGCTGTAGATCTCGCGACGGCTGCTGCCTCCGCAAGTCGTACTCAGCCACACAGTGAGTTGTGCCCGACTCTGTTTTTTTTGTCATAGCTTCATTTCAACTACGTAGTTCTGAATGCTACGTTGGTTCCAGTACAAAAGACGCAGCAATGCTGTGTATGCAATGTAGTCAGTGTTTCTCCTCTTTGTGACATTTTTTGACAGATGATTGGTCTGGTGCAGTATCATCTTTGAGCTTATGCTTTGCCAGACTCTTTTTAGTTATTTGAATATAGCTATTGTGGATGAACTAAATGCCAGTCCCATTGTAACATGTGCTGACGCCAGCCTTGGAGATTGTAGCTTGATCATTTGCTTCAATTTATGTCTTATTGGAAAAAAGTGATGGTGTTTGTTCGCTGTTAGGTCATCGCATCAACTAGGCCATCCCCGATAGGCCACAGCTCTTTTCATCACTATAAATATGCAAACACGTGTTTTTTTACACTTCACACAGTTAGAGATAATTATGGTTAAGCGGCAATAACGCCTTATTTAAATCGGATGTCATTATTTTTACCAACCAACGAGTTTGACCTATATTGGTCACCTGAGTTCAGGGTGTAAATCCGGCCTAACTGCGGCTCTATCGAAACGGACAGCCTATCTAGAATGAATCTATGCACATTACTGTTTTATTTAAATTATTTTGAGTTTCACCTTAGTCTGTTCATCATCTATGGAGCCGGAAAGAAAATCAAGTTTATGAGCTTGATAAAAACACCAGTGGCGGGGAACACACGCCGAGTCATGGTGCCGTCGTCGGGCTCATGTGGTATTTTATAGGAGATCCGATTGCTGGTCGGAAATCCACCACGCCCTGGTGACACCACCGCCATAGCCCCGTTAGCCCATGTATGATCGGCCATCGAGACATGGTTGACACCGTCGTACCACGTTGAGGAGGGGATGGACTTTACGATTACATGGACTCCTGGACAGTACCCCGTACTTCCGAATGGCCAATGAGCTCTCAACAGCCACCGGCAACCATGCAACTTACTGCTGCCTTGCAGACTGCGCTTGGATGTGCAAAGGCTAGAGGTGCGTCCTCGATCAAAATGCCGAGTGGTGAGGGGACACCACTTGTACCAAATTCCCAAGAAACTCCATGAAATGTGGAGCCGGCTTATCCTCCAAAAGGAGTCAGCCACAGTAAAGTAAAGTAAAGAATTTAACCATTTGAACAACATAGCAAAGCTACCATCGGTCACACGTACTGATGCGTTTCGGCCTTCTATGGTCATCATCACAGTATGATGGCAAACTATCCAGCGAGTATCAAACCGCAATGCAAGCTAAATTATATATTTAAATCACAGCCAAAACTTGCCCTTCGCTTCTGGCACGCTTGCTCTCATTTGCGTTGCTACACATTTAACAATAAGTCTTTCTATGCAGTTAGTCCAAACTCGAGGCTTCACATGAAACGAGTTGATGGTTGTGTCCTTTTGTGGCCCGGCATGGTTCATGCTACCATTCCATGGCTGACTAGTTTGTGCCCGCAGCACATCAGGTCTGAATTTTTATGGCTACCAGCCAAGGAAACTGTATTACTGATGTTTTCTTGCTTTAAAGCTGACTTGGCCATAATTATTATGTGTAGTGGTTTAGTTTGCCTCACTCATGTGAGTTGTCTAGGTAAATATACCCATCGTAATTAGGTACCTTCTCTCTCTCCTATACATCTCACTAATAATTTGTGTGCCTAAATTATAATTGTTGTCGTTGTTTATAAAAATTTTGTTGTTTTTTTTTGGTTTGCTTCCTATTGCTATATGGCAGTGAAGCATTAGTTGCTATTGGCTTTTGTATGGCTGTGCATGATTACGATGATGAGTCTAGCGACATTGTACTTCACTTGACATGTCGGCTGCACAATTTCTAACCAGTTACGAACATTAACTGTTTGCAGTTTTCACTACATGTATAAAACATACAATAGAACTGTCACTGATTGCGCATAGAAATTCTCCAATCGACGGCACAATGTAGGCGTGAGTATTATGAGTTTAGCCGCATTGCAAATGTTTGATCATTTTTAATCAGTTTTCCGCCCGGAAGTCGAAACACGTTAATACGTTTGGCTTTGTTGTATGAACGAATGGTATAGGCAAGTTTGTATTAGGTGTTGCGAACCTAGTAACAAATTAGTTCAGTTGTGACCAGAAAGATAAACCAAAGACAGCATGAACGGAAAGTATAATCTCATGCACATTCGTTTCGTGCTTACTGGCGACTCATCAGTAGGAGCCGGTATTACGCCCTTTAACCACTATATATTTAAGTGAGGAATGTGGGATAATAGGACGACTCGGAAACCATAATGTTAGTAACATATACCTTTTCGGAAATATAATGTTGGTGTTGGTTACTGACACAATAGTCATAGTGTTAGTATCCTTTACAGACTCGGTATATAGATTATATAAAGTGAGTTTGCTTTGAAGTCGCATTGTCGAGACTTTATATAATGTTAGCTTCACTACAGCAGGCTTACACATTCGTCTATTATCCTACATTCGTCACGAAAATATATAGTGGTTAAAGGGCGTAATACCCGCTCCTACTGATGAGTCGCCAGTAAGCACGAAACGAATGAGCATGAGATTATACTTCCTGTTCATGTTGTCATTGGTTTATCCTTCAGGTCAAAACTGAACTATATTGTTGCTAGGTTCGCAACACCCAATACATACTTGCATATATATTGGTTCTCCGCAACAAACAGTATTTAACTATATATTGAATGGTTTGGGTGTTTTTTTAGTTCACAAACACAATGTTAATAAATTATTTTTGTCTGCATCCTTGTAACCATATATGTTGCACTTCACAGGTAGGTCAGCTGCTAAATTAAAATACCGTCACCTTCATCCCTTCAGCATTCACGCTATTCTTTTAAGGTAATTAAACTAACATTGGTTGCGCGGGCAGTGATAACAGTTACTGTAATCAAGGTTTCGATTTTGATGGATCAGGTTTTTATATCAAGATCGCAAACTTTGATTATAGTAATTCATTTAGGGTATTCGGTAGAACAATTTCTAATTGAACTTGCAGTGATAATAATATTTGGACGACCATTGATCAACTAACGATTATAGAATGTTCTGATGATTTTCTACTTTCCATAGTCACTATTATAAAAAAGTATCGAGTTTGCGACAGAGTGGCTCAGTGGTTAGAGCAACGGACTCCGAAGCAGACGTGCTCACGTTCCAGTCATGTCCTTGCCAATTCTGGACAATTCGTGATGAATTCCCAAAAAGAATGAAAACGTTTTGCTGGATTAATTGCCCTATTCGCATTACACAACGAATGGTTAATAATGAGAAATGTATGTATATAATGGGACTGGTGTTTATATCAAGATTACAACCTTGATTTAATTAATCGTTATCACCGGCTGCGCAACCAGTTTTTATTCACATTATGTACAAACTTATATCTATTAAGTTTGCAATATTTTAAAAATACATTATCTCGTATTATTCAAAGTAAATGAATTACTGTTAACTAAGGTTTGGTTTAACTTTTTATTGTTTTATTACTTTCTTAACAGCTATTTTTGACTCTGGCCAACTTTGTCCACCTGGATTCTGCGCTCCTGGAGAACAGTCCCCTGCGGTAAATTCCTTGATAGTTTTACCTTTTTATTTTTGTATTAACAATAGTGCAAACACGCTGCCTGAGTGACATGCAGTGCACTGCATTGCACGAAGTTGCTTATGAAAATAAACATGGGCAGTTCGCGGAAATTTGACGTCAAATATAGGCATCCACGCGCAAAAGAGCATCAACAGTTAGAAGACTGGCAGAGCTAAGTCTGCACAGACTACTATGCAAGCCGGGCTTACTTTGCCTAGCTGCCATACAACTTCTGCAAATCTTAAGCATACTTTCATGTGTCCGGTGAATAGAGGGCTCCAGATTAACCAGTTATCAGATGTCAGAAGGAGCCAGGCCCGTGAAGGTCCGCAAAATTCAGCTTGGAGGTCACTGTACATATAGTTGCAAAGCTTATCTTTGCCTTATTCCGTAGTTGGTTTGAAATTGCACTCCCTAGCTAACGATTTCAGAATCTGAACAAATTGATCCAATGTTTGTCCATTTTCTTGTTTAGTAGTCGCGAGTATATGACGAACAAAGACTTCATTTTTCGGTCTGACATAGAGATTCATTAGAGTTTTGATAGCATTATCATACGTATCACAGTCAACGATGTGTTCATATACGTTAGGAGAGACGTAGGAAATAAGAGTGTCTAATTTATCCGGATTCATGGATTCGACTGATTTCAGGAGACCACAGAATGTACGATACCAATGATTCCATTGTTTTGCTGCATCTGGTGCACTAGGTTCAACATCCAATCTATCAGGTCGAATTAGGCGTTCCATGATTGGGTTATATGATGAATAAATTGTTCTGAATCACAGTAACAAACACAGCAAACGGGCAGATTGAGTCGGAAACCAGAAGAAAGAGTTGCCTAAAATATTAGGCTTTATTCATCATATAATGCAGATATAGATGCTAAAAGACAAAGCAAAACATGTTAGTATACGAACGGTGTGAATATAAATGTGTGTACAAATAAACAATCATATCAAACTGTTTTTACTATTTTCACAAAATAATTTTTTTGGTTTACTTCTCATGTAAATAAGTACACAAGATTGAGTGATTGCGCTACCATTTAGATTTAAATGTATTGTTAAAAGTCATATGGAGTGTTGTGTTTTTTTAAGAACTAAATTAATGGGCATTCATATATTCAATTTGTTTTGTAAAACAAGTTTACCTAGAAAGTGATGTATTTTTTACCTTTTCCTTGATGAGCGCAGTAATGTGTTTGTGTCCACTGTCCTCCTTATGATTCCGAAAATTTCGGCTTCCGGTTTTGGAAATCTTTATTAACCGAAAGCACATCCCATAAACAACTTGACAATCAATATGTCAAGTTGGAAATTTAGGTTAAACTGTCTCATTTATTTTTATTGGTATATCTCTTAAGCATAACTGTCTTTTCACTAGGTAAGTGTATGTCAAATTTGTTTGTGTATGTGTCTGTATGCGTACACTCATCGAAATGAAATCACAACGATTTAATGACAAATAATTACAACTTACTCCATGTCTGTGCGTGTGTTTTCTCGTTTGTTTTTGAGTGAGAACTAATCAGTTATTTTACGTGAACATTCATCCCAGTGAAATTACAGCGTTTTAACAACATCTGACGAATGACTAGACAAGTGTATGCCACGTTTGTGTGTATGTGTGTGGAGTTTGTTTGAGACTGAGAAATAATCTGTTACACATAATTAGCAGCACGTGTATCACTAATTCAAGTGAAACTAAAATGATAAATGTCAATTCCTATTTGCACATTTATGATCTATTTTTACACTTTCCTAAATGAGGTAATTACAAGTGACATCCCGATAAGCAGGGGGCAGGATACTGTGAATACCCGGGAGCAAAATTTTCACAGTAAATAATTAGGAGTTATTAAAAATCAATTAGACAATGTTAAAGTGTTGCAATAGGATAGAAAGCTGAAATAGAAATTAAAAAGGGTTCATAAAAGAAATTTGGAAATTGCCTGCTAAGGGAAAATAATGTAAGATAGTGTAAAGATAAATTGTCTTTCTTCCTCAAAAAAGGTAAATGTTTGTGTAAAGGTGCTACACTACCAAAAGAACCGAAGTTAATAGACACCATATGATAACAGGTAATGCATGATTTAATTATAAGATATTGATTTACTCACCACGCGCCCTCCGTCTCTTTGAAGCAATCCGGTGTTCTTATTCTCTTACTTGAGCGAGTTTCTGATTCTGATTCTGATTCGTGCAACCTTCCTTCCAATCATTATGTAATGTTGTATTTCAAATCGGACGTAGTGATTTTTCTACGGCTGTTTCATTCATTGTACAATTTATCGATTTAATTTCGATGGATTCTCTAATCAATCTTGTCGATCTATTATGACCGACGGTGTCAACCATGTCTCGATGGCCGATCGTACATGGGCTAACGGGGCTATGGCGGTGGTGTCACCAGGGCGTGGTGGATTTCCGACCGGCAATCGGATATCCTATAAAATACCACATGAGCCCGACGACGGCACCATGACTCGGCGTGTGTTCCCCGCCACAAAAGGGTTCAACAGCCACAGGATTACATGGACTCCTGGACAGTACCCCGTACTTCCGAATGGCGAATGAGCTCTCAACAGCCACCGGCAACCATGCAACTTACTGCTGCCTTGCAGACTGCGCTTGGATGTGCAAAGGCTAGAGGTGCGTCCTCGATCAAAAAGCCGAGTGGTGAGGGGACACCACTTGTATCAAATTCCCAAGAAACTCCATGAAATGTGGAGCCGGCTTATCCTCCAAAAGGAGTCAGCCGCAGTAAAGTAAAGTAAAGTAAACCTTCCTTCCAATCATTATGTAATGTTGTATTTCAAATCGGACGTAGTGATTTTTCTACGGCTGTTTCATTCATTATGCAATTTATTGATTTAATTTCGATGGATTCTCTAATCAGTCTAGTCGATCTGTTATGACCACAAGTTGATATGCGTCTGCAACCATCCTAATTAATTGTGTATTCTGTTTCTACTGTGTGATGTGCAAAATCCGAACTATTAACATAAACATATTTGCATGCAGCTTTATGTTCTCCTCTTTTTACCTTAATTGGGCGCATCGTTTCGTCCACATACATGAGGTTAAAGTCGTTACATTGAATTTCATATACTCCTGATGTGTCTAACGGATCAATTTTCTCATGCAGTCAGGTATTACTACGATCCTCCCATTATATTTTGTTTTATTTGAATTCACGTACTTCCAGTCATGATTAAATTTACTTATTACGCTCATCATAGTTGCATCAATTAACTTCAGAGAGCACCCATTATCACTGAATATTTCTCGCAATCTGCCTAATTCAATCTCCCTGTTATGCATCTATTAATTTTAAGTTTCTAATTGGCATCGTTATTAGGATAACGATTTTTATTCTATATTAATGATTTAAATTGAAATTAAGAAGGATACCTGAGTAAGTATCCTTTGTATAATCATCCCGTTCTAATTTTGTATTATTTCTAATTAACTTGACATACAGAAATAGTAATTTGCTACATGATACGTTTTCAATCGTAAATTTCATTTCTCTCACCAGAATTGATAAGTTTGATCCTCACCGTGATTCCAAATAACTAATATGTCATTAAAAAATCGTACATACAATTTTGGATTTTGAGGTGTAATACATGAAGATATTAGCTAATGGAACTGACAGTGTTTGTCCCATTGGAACACCTATGATTTGTTTATAAAATTCATTCCTAAATTTAAAATAAGTGGAGGACATACATATATTCATTTTAATAAAATGTATCATCGTCATTTTACATGATCAACCAGGAAACGCTGAAAATAATCTAGTGCTTTAGGTACTGATATATTAATGTACATTTACACCACATCTATACCCGCCAATCTATCGTTATCATTTAGATCACATTTATCGATAATCTCAATCAAATGATATGAATTCATCAATATATGAACTAAGAAGTACGAACGATTCCCTATTCTATGATATAGAAACTTAGAAATTTTATATGTTGTGGAGTGTTCGGCAACAACAGTAATTCTAAAAGGGCTGTCTGGTTTATGTATCTTTACTATACCAACTGTATCTCTTTGTTGACATACAATTACCTATTGAAATGTCAGTTATGCTTAGGAGATTTAACAATAAGTATAAAAGAGAGTTTAAACTAAATTTTCCACTTGACATATTGATTGTCAAAATGTTTGTAGGATATGCTGTCCGTTGGAAAAAGCTTCGAAACCGGAAGTCGAAATATACGGAATCATAATGAGAACAATGGATACGGACATATTGTTGTGCCAAACGAGGACAAGATAATTAATCTATTCTCTGTTGTGCATGTTGTTTCTTTTAAAACGAAGTTTTTTGCAAATTAATTCGACTGATACCCTACTGTTAACCTCGATACATTTGATTTGAGTAATATATTAGTTTCTTTGTGAGCTTTTTGACATAATCTGAAGTTATGTTAATGTTTGGCAGCCACGAATATTTATATCTATTTTAATAATATTAATTTATTTTTGGTTATAAAAATTATTTCAATACAGGTTCTGGAACTGAGTTTCATAGTTAACAAATTCTAACAGTCGGCGAAACGAGAAATAATTGAATTATGGACGAGGTGCCCATTGAGGAGGCACAGGAATATGTTTCTACATTACTTGGCTACGCACCGCTTCAGATATCGGATGCTCGTACGTGTCTTTTTTTACATGTTTAGTTTACAATGTTTTTAATGATAATTTAGAGAAAATGATCGGTGAGTTTATGACAGCAGTAAATGAAAAGGTAAGCGGTTAAACGTGGCTATTATTTGCAATTTTAGTTCGGCCAAAAATTTTCTGTGGAAAAGCTTAGAAAATTGAAGTACATTTTGACACTTAAGATGGAAGGCCAGAAAAATTATTTCTTCACTTTGTTTGATGTAAGTATAGTTGTGTTCCATAATGTCTAAAATAGTCATATGTTGTTGGGAAATTGCTATACTTGGATCCAAGTGCCGTGCTTGATGAAGATATTGATCAGGTCAGATTCACACCGGAGACTATCGCTCAAATTGACGAAACTATTGAGAAGCTGGAGAAGCGAATTCAAATAGTCAGTTTTTATAACGAATCATGTTTTTAACTGCATATTTTTGTATAAATATGATAGACGCATACAGACAATAAAGTAATTCATCAATATTAGCGATATGGTATTTCGCCTCCACGTAACCACAAAATTCATAGAGTTGTGTGCTATAAATCAAGTTTGCGAGCTTGAAGTAAACACCAATCCCATTGTATTTAACCAGTCGTCGAACAACATAACAAAACTACCGTCAGCCGCAACGCACTGGCGGTAGTTTGGCGATTAATGAGTCGCCAGTAAGCACAAAACGAATGTTCACATAATATTATACCTTTCGTTCATGTTGACTTTGGCTTATTCTTCCGGTCCTATTTGAACTAATTTGTTACTAGTTGCACAACGCCTAATACATACTTGCATATACATTATTTCTCCACAACATAAAGTATTTAATTGTGTGTATGTATGTGTATGTACGTATTTAAGTATGAATGTTTTATTTATGCTTTCATGTATGTATGTTTTTGTGGATCTCTGTAATTTTTTATGTAACTATACATGGATATATATATATATATGCTTATTTTATGAATTCATATATTCACGTAATTTATATACATATGTAAATAATGCTCATACTAAAATTAATCTTCTGTTTAAATACTGTGAATGTGGTGCTATGGAACCTTTGGTCTGTGGGAATGCCATATATGCTTCACAAAGTACAATTATTAGTACATAACCGCAAAATACCTGTAGAGTGCGACAGGGTGGCTCAGTGTTAGAGTCACAAACTCAGAAAAAAATGTTCCATGGTTCGAGCTCTGTCCACGGCAAATTCTGGACAGTACCTGAAGAGTTCCCATTAAGGACGAAACCGGTGTACTAGATGTATTTCCCTTACTATAATATACATTGCTTAGTTTATTCTGTCTTATGTATGTATATTGCCTGATTGGTGTTTTTATCAAGATCGCAGCCTAGATTTGAATGAAAAATGATTGATAGTTCTCCGCAACAAACAGTATTTAACTGTTTTATATTGAATTAGAGGATGTCATGCTTTTTGCGAAATGTGATAATTGATATCGATCGAGGCCAGTGTGTATGGATTTACAAAAGTAACAGGTGTTCAGAAATAGATGTAATTCTCAATTTGGGTGAACTATAGCATAAATTGTTATCCATCATGCTGGTACCATGTACCGATTCGACAACCATAGTATTATTATCATGTACCTCTTCCGTACTATAATGTTGGTATCGGTTACTGACACAAAAGCCAGTGTTAGTATTCTTACAGATTGTTAAATATATATATATATATATATATATATATATATATATATATATATATATATATATATATATATATATATATAATATAGAGTAAGTTAGCGTTGAAGTCGCATTCTCGAGACTTTATATGATGTTAGCTTTACTACTGCCGGTTTGCGTATTCGTGTAGGAGATTGTACCATTCTATTTTCTAACATTCTTCACCCAAATATATAGTGGGTAAAGGGCGTAATACCGGCTCCTACTGATGAGTCGCCAGTAAGCACGAAACGAATGCGCATGAGATTATACTTTCCGTTCATGCTGTCTTTGGTGTATCCTTCTGGTCAGAGCTGAACTAATTTGTTACTAGGTTCGCATCACCTAATACATACTTGCATATATATTAGTTCGAGTGGTGAGGGGACACCACTTGTACCAAATTACCAAGAAACTCCATGAAATTGGAGCCGGCTTATCCTCCAAAAGGAGTCAGCCGCAGTAAAGTAAAGTAAAGTATATATATTAGTTCTCCGCAACAAACAGTTTTTAATTGACTATTTGTTAGATTGGTTGATTGATTCATCCGCAACGTCTTAAATCTGGACTTTACGTCCGGCGTAAGTCCTATGGTCGTTAGAGCTCAGTATTTCAGCTTATTATCGCTAAATACAATTTGAATTATATGACTATATTTATATTGTAATTGCTTTTGAAGATTTCTATCTGGAATCGTGCTCTTGAAAACGACAAGGAAACTATTGAGCAAGAAATAAAATCTGTTGATTGTGCTGAGCAAAAAATTTCAAGATATGTCCAAAAAGCATTTGGAATTTTGGACGTGAGTACTTCACTCTCGAATGTCCGTAAGTGAAATGATCAGTTTAACATGTATAAAATCTAGTTCAGCTACGCTGCCTTCTCGTTTTCCGTCCACAAACTAAGCTATTTATTCGTAATTTTATTGTATGTATGTTATTTAAAATTTCGCTTATCATCCTTTTTTATTGCCAGGATTTGCTTTTATTGGCGATTTATTAAAACCTTTCATTCTTAGTCAGATTTTATGTTAGTATTATATGTCAAATCTGTAACGAATTAATACACTACTTTATTAATAGCATTGGTGATTGTCTAGGTCGTCCATTTACACCATTTTTGTTTTCTTATTTTATATATACTGTTATGAACAACAAATTTCCCTACGTTTAGAATGTGGGTGTCGATATTCTCCCTGCAGGATATTGGTCGTTTTTGACTATGTATACGCTATTGTATTATTATTCAGCAACCGACATTTTGCTGAGGCCGCCTTGAATAGATTGCCAGTTTTATAATCATCGATTGCGCGGGTTTGGATAACAATTCTATAAATGAAGCTTGCGAGCTTGATATATACACCAATTTCATTCCATCTAACTAATCGCGATAATTTTGTTGTTTTGCGACTGGTTAAATACAACGGGATTGGTGTTTGTATCAAGCTCTAAACTTTGATTTAAAGAAAGGATTAACAGTTGTCGTTTCATCTTTCGGTATAAACGTCGCGCCCTCTTATTGTGAAATACTTCTACAGGGTCATCAATTACTCACATAAAATCTGCGGTTGCAAAGTGAACATCTGGAAGTAGTTGACAGGTTAACACATCTTGTTATCTGTATCAATATCTCAAACTGTATAAATGATGGGGTGAGTGTGTGAGAATCTCGAAATCTAGCGTGACCTTGTTTAACCTTCGCCATTTCTTAAAAATGTCACCATCTTAATCTTCATTAAGGGTCCTGTACACAATGCATCAGTACGTGCAGTTTTTGTTATGCGATAGTAACACGGGCCTTTAGAGTTGATGAATTTAGACGTTTACGGGCATTCGACCTCCATTGTTTTAGACACTAAGTACATCTGGGTTACAAATGACGAATAATAAATGCAGACATATGTAAACGTATTTTGGACTAGCCACCAAGACAAACAAATTAGGCTCCATCAGCTTAATTTTATCGGTTATATCTTACACATGCATCAAATTCGAGTGCCCACTGAGGCATTACACACTCAGGCGGCTTCAGATTGATGTAAGAAACAGGGTAGACACATTTCGACATCGCAGAACGGTTTAACTCAACTACACTGAAATTGGATAATATGGGAACAGCTCGTCTGCCAGGATGGGGTTCACATGCGCATGAAATTTCTTGGTTTGAAACCCTGTGCGATATCTTTATCGGGTCGAGCTCAGTTGTGATCACAGTGAAAATTTAGAGTAACTTTCTTGTAACTTTCTTTTTTTGATTTTGGTTGAGTTAACTGCAATGTTCGGTTGTGTTTATGATGATGTTTAATATCATTTTACTGGAACAACGATTGAACATATTAAAGACAATTATAATTATGTCCGTTTTGAAGATTTCACTGCAAGTATATTGGGTTAAACATTATATTGATTACCTGTATACTTATAACTATTTAAATAAACCTTTTGGAATTATGGCAACTTTCTATCACACTTTTAAAAGTCCCTCAGCATGAAGAACTATCCTGAAATCAAAACGGAAAACTGACAAGAGGATCAAGCTACAAAGTATATGCAATGCCTTGCCAGCCAATTTTGTGTCCCTCGCACATAATTGTCTCAAACATGTTGCGATCCTTATCTTTCGTTTAAGAAGATTGCCTTTTATGGTGCATGAAGAAATATTTTATTCTAAATTTGATCAAATCGGTAGGCATCAAACGAATGGATAAATGGGGTGACATATTTTGTTCAGTCCTCTTGTTTGATATGGACTTTGTGCAAACACCAATATAACAGCATTTTGAAATGTTCTTTAAATCAAGTTTGCGAACTTGAAGTAAGCACCAATCCTATTGTATTTAACCAGTCGTTGACCAACATAAAAAACTATCGCCAGTCGCACGCACTGACGCGTTTCAAACTTCCATAATCATCATCAGAGTATGAAGGCAAACTGACTAGCGAGGATCAAACCGCATTGCATATATATGGAAAGCAAGATTAGATATGCGGCTTTCACCTCCAGTAGTAGATGATGTTCATGGAAGATCGACATTTCCAGTCAATGTATGCAAAACTAGTAGATGTGAGAGCCGCATATCTAATTTTTCTTTCCATATATATTCAATGCGGTTTGATCCTCGCTAGTGAGTTTGCCGTCGTGCTCTGATGATGATCATGGAAGGTCGAAACGCGTCAGTGCGTGCGACTGGCGGTAGTTCTGTTATGTTGTTCGACGACTGATTAAATACAATGGGATTTGTGTTTACTTCAAGTTCGCAAACATGATTTAAAAAATTGTTACTACCACCCAATTATTGTTTAATTTTAAAATTTTGTTTCTTTACCGCATAACCATGAAAACAAAAGCTTGATAGGTTAGTAATAATTATCATAGAAATATGTCAAAAATTTTAATTAAATAAAACTTTAGAAGCAAATAATTTGTGGAGGTGGGCCTGGCCTACTTAGAGAGATTTATCTCGACAACAAACATAGCTTAGACAGTTTAAAGGTCTACATAACACATTGTGTAGGTCAAATCGATTTCAGGAAACGGTGCGATTTCCAAAGGATGTTTTGAAAGACGAGTGGAAACCTCGCCATTGATTCTGCTATCCTAAGGCAAAATAGTGAAGACGAAGATTACTGCCAGCGGTGCGCAGCAGTTTCGCAAATGATCTCGGTTCTTTGCAATATCACGCAGTATTTCCAACTAAGAACTGCAATGATCCGTGGACAATGTTTTTGTCGATGAGTTGCCTCTATTCTTCTTTATGTTATTGCAGTTGTTTTCAATAAGGTACCATCTGTCAGCCTTGCGACTTACGCTAAACTTTCAAACGTTACAGAAAGTTATGCTCTACTGGGTTTTTAAATTGAAGTTATGCGAAGAGTGTTACCGTGCCAACACAAGCGCAATTGATGGAGCCTTATTTGTCTGTGTAGCAAATGGAGATTTTTTACGGACTCATGACTACGTCTACGTGTAGCAGCGGTTCCCAAATAAATATCCATCAGGTTGGTATCATGTACTGACTCGGAAACCATAGTGTTAGTACCATGTACCTTTTGTTATGTCAGTGACACTATTTAAGTCCATGCAATCGGTATTTCTTAATCATTGTTTTTAATTTTGCTTTTGATTGATTTCTTAAATGGTCAGCAGATATTAATGTGGAATGTACTGAACGACATCATCTATAAGAAACTCAATGAATTGCGATAGCTGTTTTTCTCCTTTGTTATGCTTTAACATGAAAACTTCAGCTATTATTCCAAAGAACGGCGAACTGTTTCAAAATTGATTTTGAATCCTAAAATGACATAATTGACTAGCCTTATTTGCATGGAAATCTCGATGAAACCCGATGTATATGTTGCTAGCATATCATAACGTGTATTTAAATTGCGTAACGTAATTTTAGAAAACTGTTTATATATATATATATATATATTTATACTACTTTTTACTTTACTGCGGCTGACTCCTTTTGGAGGATAAGCCGGCTCCACATTTCATGGAGTTTCTTGGGAATTTGGTACAAGTGGTGTCCCCTCACCACTCGGCTTTTTGATCGAGGACGCACCTCTAGCCTTTGCACATCCAAGCGCAGTCTGCAAGGCAGCAGTAAGTTGCATGGTTGCCGGTGGCTGTTGAGAGCTCATTCGCCATTCGGAAGTACGGGGTACTGTCCAGGAGTCCATGTAATCGTAAAGTCCATCCCCTCCTCAACGTGGTACGACGGTGTCAACCATGTCTCGATGGCCGATCGTACATGGGCTAACGGGGCTATGGCGGTGGTGTCACCACCACTATATATATATATATATATATATATATATATATATATATATATATATATATATTTGTTAGTTCCTATTATGAATAATCTACCCAATGCGCTCTTACAGATAATGTATTATTTTTCATTTCATAATGACATACGAAAGATTAATTCGTAGTACGTTCATCATAAATTTATAAGTTATAATACGTCTAGTGATAATCGAAGATAAGAGGGACCGAAACATTCCGGGATAATCGGCAAAACTTTGCATATCTACATTATAAATGGATATATTAGATCGTGATCCAAGAAGTAATTGGTGCTCACTGGTTTGCAAATCGACAACTGGTATAAATCGGCGCCCCACTGTCGACAACCATAGAAATTCACCAATACATTTCATAGTTATACGTTAGCGAAGCATTCTTTCTTGAGTACGAATGTGTTGCTCTGCTGTTAGTCTGTCTTTTTCTTAAATGTTAAGTTTTGTTGCTCAGTGCTGTCCTTCTTGTGGATTTGACCGCATTTTTCTTGTGCGGGATAGCACTCGTAGGTCGGTAAACTCTGGAATACTGTACATTTTCAGGTTCTCCGATTATTGGCCTTGATTGATGGGTTCTCATTTTACCTTCTTTTTTAAGCCTTTCATCAGATGCTTGTCTGAAAATGATGTTTGAAAAAGATTTTACACTTTTTTCCCAATATTTCGAGACCTAATTTCTAGTCTCACCTTCAGGGTTGACACAATACGCACAGGGAAAAACCACTTGTGGTAAATATGATATCCTCATTCAAGACAGATCTATTTATATTTATTTATGTATATATGTGTATATAGGTTGTTGTGTGCGGAGAGGGATGAGATTGATAAGTTTGCGTATACATTTGAGTATTAGAGATTAGGCATAAAGATCGGATATTAGGGCAAACAATAAAAAATACTAGGACTTAAAATAGGTATATTAAGTTCTGTCTTGAATGAGGATACCACATTTTCCACAAGGTATTTTTCCAAGTGCGTCTTGTGTCTACCATAAAGATGAGACTCGAAATTAGGTCTCGAAATATTGGAACAAATAGAGTGGAAAATCTTGTTTGTATTTTTTCCCCATAAGCATAATTAAGAGATATGCATTTATATCTTAAGTTTGTAATATAAAAAATTCTGCTGGCTTATATCGTAAAATTTATTTTCTCTTAGTAAAAGTCAAACAATGGCTATTTAATTATTTTTTCTTTATACTTTTCTTTTTGTAGTTAAACAAGTGAATATGAATATTGCAAAAATAGGATTAAAAGCAGATTCGCGTGTATAATTTTTTACGCTATTTAAATTTAAATCAAATAAATATATTTCCTATTTTGTTAATTCTTTTGTTATACAACAATTGTTGGAAATCATGTGCATCGATTTTTTAATTTAATTTATAGGAAAATTATTCTTAATGTATGCTTAATTTCAATACGGTACTTTCATTCTTATTGCTGAAGTTTACCTGATTGGGAAAGCTAATATAAATACCGTTGATATTTAAAATTACAATTTCGCTGTGACTGGTTTAGTGATAGTATTTTCTATTTTTTGTCTAAGCATTTTCATTCGCATTTTCTGACCGGTAACAATTCGTGAACAATTCAATTTGATCAAAGAGTTGATCGAATGTAGTGGTATTGGTACGTTAGGATTTTCATATACTGTTTTACAGCGACTGGAAAAATAAAAAGCAATTTTATTTAATGTTGATGCACTGGTTTGTAGAAAAGGACTAATTAAGAAAATGTACTTTTTATTTTCTCGAAGGTGCAGGTTTTACGTTTACGCCCATGAAAATTCCAACATTCTTGAAAAATTCGTATTATTTCTATTTTATTAAACAATTAAGTTGCAGACACAGAAAAGTAGGATAATCTGCAAGGAAGGAGTTTAAATTTTGCCTCACTAAGATAACAAAGGATAATCTAGACTTCTTTCCTGTTGAGTACTTTAAAACTCTCTCTAATTGCATTGCGGAATAAACCGTTTCTTTTCTTTAAACCAAGTTTGCGAGCTTGAAGTAAACACCAATCCCATTGTATTTAACCAGTTGTCGAACAATATAACAAGACTATCGCCAGTCGCAACGCACTGACACGCTTCGATCTTCCTTGATCATTATCAAAGTACGACAGTAAGTGATTAGCTCCCAATAAGGCTGAAACAGTCTACTCGATGAATTGCCTTTGCAACATTATACAGTTCTTTTACCTGATTTTCGGTTTGCGTACCGAAATATTTGAATCCACTGTCATCATGATTTTTGCAGATATTTCGGGTTCCAATTACGGAACCCTTTTTCAATGCCAAACACATCACACACTTAGTTGACAATCAATATGTCAAGTGGAAATATTAATTTAAACCGCCTCATTTATACTTGATTTTAGATCTCTTAAGCATAACGTTTTTTATAAAAATGTTAGGAAAGTGTATGTTAAATTGGTTTGTGTATGTGTCTACATGTATACACTCTTCGCAATGAGATTACAGTGATATAATGACAATTAATGACAACTCACTAGATAAGCGTACGTCATGCTGTGTGTATGTGTTCTCGTTTGTTTTGAATCTTATTTAGGTATTATACAGTTCTTATTTTATACTGCCAAATGTACGTTAATAATAGGACAAGTCTTTATATCAAGATCGCCCCCTCTAATTAATTCATTTCATTAAATTTAAATTTGGACCACCAATTATTGATCAATTAAACAATAATTGATTGCGCGTTTGGTGGTAACAAATCTTTAAATCAAGTTTGCGAGCTTGAAGTAAACACTAATCCCACTGTATTTAACCAGTCGTCGACCAACATAACAAAACTACCGTCAGTCGCAACGCAATTACGCGTTTCGACCTTCCATGATTAACATCAGAGTACGACGGAAAACTGACTAGCGAGGATCAAAGCGCATTGCATATATATGAAAAGCAAAATTAGATACTCGGCTCACACCTCTCGTAGATTTGCATACAATGGACGTGACTGTAAATGTCGGCTGCATAATTACTATGCAGTCACGAACAATAGCTGAGTGTAGCTTTCGCCACACAAGTATATAGAGGCAATACAATTAAACAATAATTGATTGCGCAGGTGGTGGTAACAATTCTTTAAATCAAGTTTGCGCAATCAATTATTTTTTAATTGTATTGCCTATATATATGTGTGTGTGGCGAACACTACAAACAGCTTATGTTTGTGACTGCATCGGATTTGTGCAGCCGACATTTACAGTCACGTACAATGTATGCAAGACTACTAGAGGTGAGAGCCGCAAATCTAATTTTGCTTTCCATATATATGCAGTCCGGTTGGATCCTTGCTAGTCAGTTTTCCGTCGTGCTCCGGTGGTGATCAAGGAAGATCGAAACGCGCCAGTACGTTGCGACTCGCGGTAGTTTATTTTATGTTCTTCGACGACTGGTTAAATACAATTGGATTGGTGTGTGCTTCAAGCTCGCAAACGTGATTTAAAGAATTGCAACCATCACTCGCGCAATCAATTATTGTTAAATTGTATTGCCACATATATATGTATATGTGGCGAAAGCTGCAAACAGTTAATGCTCGTGACTGCATAGAAATTGTGCAGCCGACATTTCCAGTCCGGTTCAATGTATGCGAGACTGCTAGAGGTGAGAGCCGCATATCTAACTTTGATTTCCATATATATTCAATGCGATCTGATCCTCGATAGTCAGTTTTCTGTCGTAATCTGATGACGATCATGGAAGGTCGAAACGCGTCAGTGCGTTGTGGCTGGCGGTAGTTTTGTTATGTTGTTCGACGACTGGTTAAATACAATGGGATTGGTGTTTACTTCAAGCTCGCAAACTTGATTTAAAGAAGCCATCTTCATATCTTTTCTATAGCTCTACGTTTTCTATAATGGATTTCTATATGCAGTACATATAATCATCAACCGGAAGTATCGCAATGCTTCTTCCGAAGGCGAAACCAATGATTTGACGAAAATATTGCTCTTTTTTAAATTAATCTGTTCACATATGGGACTAAGTTCTGTTAGTTAACCATGTCAATAGGAAAGTTTGAATACACCTTCATTAACTCGAACGCGATTAATGCAGTTTCTTCTAATGGAACGTTGGTAGAGTAATTTAATATCAAGCGATGCCATTTTTATTTCCGCAACGTTCCGCTCTTAATTGTTGTCAAATAGTCTTTGAGAATGTATCCCTTTAATAAGCGCTTTAACGGCTGAAATCGAATTACAATTGCGATGGTTTGATTTTTGGTATGTTCACTATTGAGATAACTGGCCACATTGATGTGACTCTATGATGCGTTAAATACTTATGGATTGTTGGTTTAACATACAGCCTAGTTGGAGCCGCTCCAACTGGGTTCGCCATTCGAATTGCATGGTTGAAGCTTATATGCACTAACTGGAGTTAAGTGGACTCAAATTCATTGTATAAAACGCTGAGCTATACGTAAGGTAGGTAGACGACTTATTCCTATTCCCGCCTTGAATGAATATGGAAAAAGTCTTGGAATAAGCGGACATAGTAAATACTCATAACATTCGCAATGCAGGAGGAATTAAATAAAACATTGTCTTTTCTGGACATACAAATAATTCTGGAAAACGATCTTGTTCGAGCTCTACAGAAAAATCAACATGCACAGGCAAACTAACTCACGTACCTGAGTAATATAAGAGAACTTGAGCAATCCGTCGAACCTTATAGGGATTATTTCTCCCAGACATAAAATAGAGGAAGAGTACACTAAATTGCAATAGGTTTTACCGAAGAATGGATACCCCGCTCGGTTTATCGATGCTAACCTGGAACAACAGCAGCCAATGAGAACATATAGATGTATCGAAAATTGCCACAGCTGGGAGAATTTTTGGCATCAATAAAAATAATGAATGGAGTAATATATGCTAATTTTCCCGATACAAAATTAAACAACATAATGATGCATAGTGAGTAATAAGAACACACGATAAAAATCAGCTTCCTTTATCGCCCCAATCGTCAATGGTATACTAGATTTAAAGAAGTTGTAACTACAGTGACAGGCAGAACAAAAAATATTGATCAGCCGCATAATTCTACACTTGCTCCAGGAGCTCACAAGCAAAGGTCTAGTACTAGATGCGAATTTAGCTATAAAAGATCACATAATCGATACAGGACACCAAGCTCATCAAACAAATTTTTCACTACTTTATAGATCAAAGACAGAAGTACATGACATATGATGAATTTCTATTAAACAACAAAAGCCAGCTTTTAACGTACAGAAATTTCACACACACGATATTCAATTTAACTGACTCGAAACTGATGTAAATTAAAAGGAGGTTGTGAACATGATCTATACACCTAACCCATTAAGTATATACTTTTGTCAGTGTAAACAAAGAATTGTAAATTGTAAAAAAGGCAATTCATCCTTGTAGGGAACTCATTATGTACTGGCCAAAATTTGTCGCGGACAGGGCTTGAACCTGTACACGTCTGCCTCGGAGTTTGGTGCTCTAACCACAGCCATCCTGCCGCAGGATGGCTCAGTACATGATGAGTTCCCAATAAGAACGAAACCGGTCTACTGGATGAATTGCCTTTTCTACAATATACAATTCTTAGTTAGCAGTTAATCGATTTCGCATAATGCAACACGTGTTTCTCGGTTCGAATTCACTATTTAAGCAGTAATAAGAATTCATCTGGTGCAGATCGAATTCCTGAGCTCTGGTTTGGGCTACAATCGTGATTTTTGGACAAACCTTTGCAGCCGACTGCACAACAGTTATCACAGTCATCCTCCGATAAATATTATCAGAAAACTGACATACGTGCAAAATCGCATCAAAATATTTGGCAATCGTTAATTTAATTTAATCAAGGTTGCGAACTTGATAGGAATACCTGCCCCATTATGTACATACATTTGTCAGTATAAACTAATTATTGCATATTGTAAAAAAGGCAATTCATCCAGTCGACCGGTTTCATCCTTAATGGGAGCTCATCACGTAATGTCTGAATTTACCACAGACTGGACTTGAACCTGGGCACGTCTGTTTCAGTCATATAATTACAAATGTTTCTCGGTTAGACTTTTCCTATAGGTAGTTTCTATATGATTTCCCTTTAGACCTGACGCTCCAACTAGCCATCCCCAATCTGTCATTATAGAATAGACACCACTCTACCTGGATGGTTATAACTGTTCTTTAAATCAAGTTAGTGAGCTTGAAGTAATTAGTAATCCCATTGTATTTAACCAGTCGTTGAACAACGTAACAAAACTAGCGCCAGTCGCAATGCACTGACGCATTTCGACCTTCATTGATCATCATCAGATTACGACGGCAAACTGACTAGGAAGCATCAAACAGCAATGCATATATATATATATATATATATATATATATATATATATATATATATATATATGGAAAGCAAGATTAGATATGCTGCTCTCACATCTAGTGGTCTTTTATACATTGTACGTGTCTGAAAATGTCGACTGCATAATTTCTATGCAGTCACGAACATTAGGTGTTTGTAGGTTTCGCCACACACATATATAGACAATACAATTAAAATATAATTGATTGCGCGGATGGTGATTACAATTCTTTAAATCAGGTTTGCGAGCCTGAATCAAACACCAATCCCATTGAATTTAACCACTCGTCGAACAACATAACAAGACTACCGCTAGTCGCAACGCACTGACGCGATTTGACATTCCTTGGTCATCATCAGATTTCGACGGAAAAACCGCATTGAATATATGTGGAAACCAAAATTGTGCAGCCGACATTTTGAATCACGTACAATGTACGCAATACTACTAGAGTTGACAGCTGCATATCCTATTTTGCTTTCCATATATATGCAATGTGGTTTTATCCTTGATAGTCAGTTTGCAGTCGTACTCTAATGATAATCAAGGAAGATCGAAACGCGTCGGTACGTTGCGACTGGCGGTAGTTTTGTTATGTTGTTCGACGACTGGTTAAATACAATGGACTTGGTGTTTACTTCAAGCTCGCAAACTTGATTTAAAGAATTGTTACCACCACCCGCGCAATCAATTATTAATCAAAAGTATTGCCTATATATGTATGTGGCGAAACCTTCAAACAGTAAATGATCGTGACTGCATAGAAATTGTGCAGCCGACATATCCAGTCAAGTTCAATGTATGCGAGACTGCTAGATGTGAGAGCCGCATATCAAAATTTGATTTCCATATATATGCAATGCGGTTAAACCCTCGCTAGTCAGTTTGCCGTCCTACTCTGTTGATGATCATGGAAGGTCGAAACGCGTCAGTGCGTTGCGCCTAGCGGTAGTTTTGTTATGTTGTTCGACGACTGGTTAAATACAATGGGATTGGTGTTTACTTGAAGCTCGCAAACTTGATTTAAATAATTGTTACCACCAGCCGCGCAATCAATTACTGTTAAATTGTATTGTCTATATATGTTTATGTAGCGAAAGCTGCAAACAATTAATGTTCGTGACTGCATAGAAATTGTGCGGCCGACATTTGCTGTCATGTACAATGTATGCAAGACCACTAGAGGTGAGAGCCGAATATCTCATTTCGCTTTTCATATATATGCAATGCGGTTTGATCCTTGCTATTCAGTTTTCCATCGTACACTGATGATGATCAAGGAAGGTCGAAACACGTCAGTGCGTTGCGACGACTGGTTAAATACAATGGGGTTGGTGTTTACTTCAAGCTCGCGAACATGATTTAAAGGACTTCTCGTAACAATTTCTTTATTTAACTATGAATAGTTGGTTTATAAAAAATATAAATGATTATTATATAATGCAATTGTGAAACCGGGATCCCACGCCGGTATTATTATTCGTTACGATTTATTTTTGCATGAAAATGAGTAGGAAATTTCATTTTTATACCGCTGCAACGATAAATTATTAAGTTCTATGATGTTCCTTGAAAATTTGTTCATTCTTTAATTCATGATTTCAAATGGAGTGAATTACATTTTTTTAACCTTCTTCCCGTAATCCACTAGCATTAATAATAATACGCGAAAACTAATGGAATTTCTAAATCTAAACAAATACATTGACTGTAAATTTGTGCAGATGTCAAACTACTTTCCCAATGTGATGAAAAATGTCGACTCTGCGGCATTCCGCGTTTGAAAATTCAGAGTGTAAACGCCCAAGCTTCAAGTAAATGCCGTTCGACGGTACAAAGCGGTTATTTGCCGTGAAGGTTGAGAATAGGTTCTGTTGTTGGCCCTTATTAAGACCGGTATTGCGTTATCTCTCAAATGCGGAGAAAGTTAGATAGTGTAGCTGTGTCTAGAAGTACTCAAGGACACTTGAGGCCGGCTCTGGTTGACTGGCTGGTGTTCCTTCTGTTGTGGCGTTAACATCAGCGGCGGGAGACTGTGTGAAAGCTCAGAATTGTCTCGTTGAAGATCTGCGACTACACCGTGGTGACTGGCACACGTAGAGGTCTAATAAATAGATATTGATTCGTCTCACTAATTGTGCAGCAACAAGATTGGCGTGACTAGGTGACTCGGTTTGTGAAGCAAGTCCAGAAGTCAGCGTAGGTGAAAAGTCAGTTTGACAGGAGAGGCCCGTACACATAGTGCGTAGCAGGAATCAAACGTGACTTATGACAAGCTTGGTAAATGCACCGTGCCTATATAGCGTTGAAATTGAAAGCTCGCACGCCATTGGTTAGCGGCAAATTTGGCTTATTTTACTTGGTGCTGTGCAAATTAAATTTGAATTTCATTTAGGCAATATGTCAGCGAATTGTTCTTGAGCCGTTACATGAGCTGAAGTATTTAAAATAAATATAACAAAAACTGAAATCAAAGTTTAGATTATGACAAGTATGCTTAATTATCTGAAATTGTAAGGCTGTTAATGGACTTATTCGCTTATGAACTACAGGATAATATTGAACCTACCTAAGTGTTTCCATTATAAAGTACAACAAAAACAGATTTAATTTCGAGAAAATCAGTTTTAGCATTAAGGTAGGATTTTCTTATTCAATGACAATTGCATTGAATTTTATTTTGTTTAGATGCGAAAATATAAGATGTGTATATTTATAAAAGCATTTTGGCATATGTATGGTTTGATATTTACAAAATTAGACCGTATGTAATTTCAAATATTCTTAAAAAACCCATTATAAAATTAAGTGAGGAATGTGGGAAAATAGGACGATACAATCTCTATATGAATGCGAAAGAGCCCGCAGTAGTGAAGCTTAAAGTATTCGGCAATACGACTTCGAAGCCAACTCATTTTACATAATTTATGTACCGAGACTGTAAGGGGTACCAATATTATGGATATTGTGTCAGTAACCGATACCAACATTATGATACCGAAAATTTACATGGTACTAACACTATGGTTGCTAAGTCGGTACATGGTACCAGCACGATGGTATTCACTGTAGACTAAAGTTCACAAAAAATTTGAAATTACATTTATTTCTGAACATCTGATACTACATAAATCCATACACCCTGGAGAGATTTTCCTCTCTCTCTCTACAAATTCTTCGTAAAAATAAAGAATCACGCACAATCAGTCCTTTGAATTCTCAAAATAAACCATTATATATAAAATTGTATTGGAATGCGAACCATGAACAAAGGTTAAATACATTCACGCTAAAAGATTATCTGCAATTCCAATTGCTGCTAATTTTCTAATCCACATTTGAGCAGCAGAATGATAGTGAAACTTAAAATTCACCGCTAGAACAATATATAAAAGCGGATTCAATTATAAGCAAAGTTGCTGGATTATATATATCTTATTATTAAATTCTATTGACGTTTGTACGAGACAACAGCTATAATATTCGGAAATATGCAATTTCCTATTCTCATATATTGATTTCGAAGCAGATGTCATATTACAGATTAAACATTATATATATTGTATTCCGCAAGATTGAAAATTAATTTGACGAAATTCAACATGAAACAGGAAATAATTTCGTTCAATCACAATATCTTACTTAAGTGGTAAGGAATACAAATTTCAACTCAAAAAATTTCGTTCCGCTATGCATTATATCATAAAAAATAATTTTATTTTTAGCACAAGGCCCAAAATTCCTTTTATTGTATATGTCCATATTGGGTGCTTTATTAAGAATGCGAGCCGGATAGCATGTGATTGTGAATAATCGGTTAAAATTATTAATATATTGATTTAGCAAAATATTGCATTTTTCGCAAAACAAAATTTAAGCAAGAAGGCAATTCATGCGGTCATATTCTCGTGCTTCATTTTTGAATACAACCGTGATTGCTGGGGTAAATTTCTACAAAATAAAAAAACACTCGCAGCCAGCTGCGTGAATGATATCACAAAAATCTTTCATGAACATTATTTCAAATCCAACAGCTTTAATAAATTTTCACATAAGTATTGAGCCAAATTCTTTGACATACTCAGTGCGATGTGTAATACTTACACGTTACTGTAATGAAAATAATAATCGTAATGATTTCCGGATTTTACTTTCAGTTGTAATTTTGTTAATATACAGAGATCTAAATAGAACTCAAAGTCAATTCCATTTTCCTATCCGAACATACTACACGACGAAAATCGTTTTCACTCTGATCTGTTAAGCATCAGGATGCGCTAATTGGAATGTAGAAAAGTGTAAAAAATTGAAAATATTATAGTTATACAAAGGTAATATTCAAAACTTTATGGAATTTGTTGAAAAATACCAGCCATTAATTTACGATTGTCTGAAGCTGTATGGCACATAACGAAATTCAATTACTTCGCTTGCATTTATACGAATATATGAAAATCGGCAATACAATTTAACAATAATTGATTGCGCGGGTGGTGGTAACAATTCTTTAAATCAAGTTTGCGGGCTTGAAGTAAACACCAATCTTATTGTATTTAATCAGTCGTTGAACAACATAACAAAACTACCGCCAGCTGCAACGTACTGACGCGTTTCGACCTTCCTTGATCATCATCAGAGTACGACAGGCAAACTGACTATCGAGGATCAAACCGCAGTGAATATACATGGAAATCAAATTTAGATATGCGGCTCTCAACTCTAGCAGTCTCGCATACATTGAACTTGACTGGAAATGTCGGCTGCACAAGTCAAGTTCAATGTATGCGAGACTGCTAGAGTTGAGAGCCGCATATCTAAATTTGATTTCCCTGTATATTCACTGCGGTTGGATCCTCGATAGTCAGTTTGCCGTCGTACTCTGATGATGATCAAGGAAGGTCGAAACGCGTCAGTGCGTTGCGGCTGGCAGTAGTTTTGTTATGTTGTTCGACGACTGGTTAAATACAATGGGATTGGTGTTTACTTCAAGCTCGCAAACTTGATTTAAAGAATTGTTACCACCACCCGCGCAAACAATTATCGTTAAATTGTGTTGCCTATATATGTATATGTGGCGAAAGCTACAAACAGTTAATGTTCGTGACTGCATAGAAATTGTGCAGCCGACATTTCCAGTCAAGTTCAATGTATGCGAAACTGCTAGAGGTGAGAGCCGCATATCTAAATTTGATTTCCCTGTATATTCACTGCGGTTTGATCCTCGATAGTCAGTTTGCCGTCGTACTCTGATGATTATCAAGGAAGGTCGAAACGCGTCAGTGCGTTGTGGCTGGCAGTAGTTTTGTTATGCTCTCCTACGACTGATTAAATACAATGGCATTGGTGTTTACTTCAAGCCCGCAAACTTAATTTAAAGAATATGAAAATCGGTTTGGCATTGATTAAGCAAATACTAGTTTTGTAAATAGATTATGAGAAGGTTTGTGGATTTATCGGAAATGAGACGCCACTTGCCTACTTCCCCCGAAATATTAATAAGTTCCGCAGTTCCAGTCTTTTAATTTTTCAAAATAAAATGTTACAAAGAATATAAAAAGAGAGTGAAACTTAAATCATAAAAAATTATCTGCAATTTCAAATCTTGATTATGTCCTAATTTGCACATTGAAAAAAGAATGAATTTGAAACAACCGATGCGGTACAGGTACAGAACAGCAGAACTGGTTCAATAAAAAGCAATTCTGTTCGAGAACGTATATTTATTATTCGCTAATTGGACAGGAATGTAATGGGATTTGTTTGGGTTTATAGGCGTAAACCGCAAAGTATTTAGTAAATATTTAAATAGTTTTCGAAAATACTCGGTTCCAAGCTAAGTTGTTATTGGAAATTTAAAATATATCTATGGCTGAAAGCGGTTAACATAAACAAAGGAGACGAAATTCGATTTACGTAATGAAATTCCTGAAAAACTTAAACTTTCAGTTTGTGCATTATAGAAGACTAAATAACGTACGGATTTACATATTCATACTTAAGCGCTAATGTCAATTTGTAAATTAAAGTATAATTGCTCTGTGTCGAATATTATGTTCTATATTGTAATTGGGATAGTACGGAAATTATGTTATATCCTCCTCCATTATAATAACCCACTGGTGTTATTTAGTCTAAAAATATTACAACTGTTAGTTTGTAAGCGAAAATAAACGCTTTCAAAATATGCGAGATAATGTTGCCAAAGTATGTGTGCAATTTTATCTAAAAAAAACGAATTACAAAGATAATTGCGTTATCATTCATCTATCTGGAAAACATTTACCATTGGGTTGCGAATATATTCCTTATTAATGGACGAGTGTATTTTCGTTTGGATTTACTTCGCATAGATGCGCTACTTCAAAAATTCTATTTCAGCGAGATTAAATTATATTTTCAATAATTGATACTCTTCCTGCGATTGAATAGTTAAATGCAACGAAACAATTTTCAAAATGGGCTCTGAAGGAATCACCTCATAAGTTCAGAACTCCAAAAAGGTATTTTGTGTATTTTCATTTTATACCAGTAATATTTTATGCTCTAATGCATAGAAGGACGCCAATTTGGTCATTCAAATTTCAATTTTATTTACGCAATTGTTACATACTGCTTAAATGAGATATGCAGTTTAAATGAAATTTGTGCAATATTAGTTTCGGTTAAATTGGAAAATGTACCTTTCAACCGAACGAGACACAATATCAACATTTTAAATTTTTAATCACAACTTAGCTCCGAACCGAATATTTTCGAAAGCTATTTAAATATTTACTAAAAACATTTCGGTTTACGCCTGTAAACCCAAACAAATTCCATTACATTCCTGTCGAATTAACGAATAATAAATATACGTTCTCGAACGAAATTGCTTGTTGTAGAAACAGATCCCATGTTCTCTATCTGTACCACATCGGATGTTTCAAATTCATTCTTTTGTCAATGTGCGAATTAGTATATAATCAAGATTTGACATGGCAGATAACCTTTTATTGAGGTAGTAGTTAAACTCTGTTTAGGTTTCGCTATCTTTTAATAATTTTTTGTAACATTTTATTTTGAAAATTTAAAAGACTGGAACTGCGGACTTTATTAATATGTCGGTGGAAATAGGCGAAGAGGCGTCTCATTTCCGATAAATCCACAAACCTTCTGACAATCTATTTACAAAGCTAGTATTTGTTTAATCTATGCCAAAAAAATTTTCATTTATTCGTATAAATGTAAGCGAACTACAAGTATAAAGTAATTGAATATCGTTATGACGTATACAGCTTCAGGCAATCGAAAATAAATGCCTGGTATTTTTCAACAAATTCCACAAAGTTTTGATTCTTACCGTTGTAGAACTATAATATTTTCAATTTCTTTCACATTCCTACATCCACATTAACGCATCATGATACTTAACAGATCAGAGTGAAAACGATTTTCGTCGAGTTGTACCTTCGATTAGGATAATGCAATTGACTTTAAAACTCTTATTTAGATTTCTGTATGTTAACAAATTTACACCTGAATGTATATTCCGGAAATCATTACGATTATTCTTTTCAATACAGTAACGTGTAAGTATTACAAATCGCACTGAGTATGTCAACGAATTTAGCTCAATACTTTTGTGAAAATTTTGTAAAGCTATTGGCTTTGAAATAATGTTCAGGAAAGATGATTGCGATATCATTCACGCAGCTGGCTGTGAGTGTATTATTATTTGCAAAAGTTTACCCGAGCAATCACGGTTGTATTCGAAAATGGAGCACGAGAATAGAAAGCTTGCCTAAATTTTGAGTATTGCGAGAAATGCAATATTTTACGAAATCAAATTGTTAATAATGCAATCGATTCTATGATATATTAATCATAGAGATAAAACATTATTCGAAATCACATGATATCCATCTATCATTCTTAATAAAGCACTCCAGAGTAATACTAATTAAAGGAGGAATTTGGAGCATTTTGTTTAATTATAGATAAAGTTTTTGAGGTTGTATTGCATACCAGTACGCAAATTTGTCAATTTTGTTCTGAATTTGCCGCCATACTATATATTACTTAAGTAAGATACTACTATTGAGTGAAATTATTTCTAATTTCATTTTGTTAAATTTTGAAAATAATTTTCAATTTTGCGAAATACTATAAATATAATTATATATATATATAATTTTATATTAGCTTCTAAATATTTACATCATGAAGGACGAAAGCATAATTCCGAAAGTTATAGCTGCTGTCGGACATAAACTACAAAAGAATTAAATAACAATTCCTTTGAAAACGCGAAATATGATATTTGTAACACGGCGAAATTTCTTATAATTGAACCAGTTTTTATGGTTTCGACTTGTTGGGAATTTGAAATTTTGATATAATTCTGCTGTTCATAAGCTAATCACTAAATGAGCAGCAATTCAAATTTCATGTAACATTTCAGAGTGAATGAATATAATCTTTGTCCAAATTTTCCATTCTGTTTCATTTTTATTTATAAGGGGTTAATTTTTAAATTCAAAAAGCCGGTAGAGAGCGTTTTTTAATTGTTAAAAAACCTAGCAGAGAGAGAAATGCAATATAAATTTAAAAAATCAGTGGCAAAACGAGCAATAGTCTGATCAGCTTCAAATACATTTGCCCTTAAAACTATAAATGCAAGCGGTTAACACAAAGAAAGGGGATGAAATTCGATTCACGTCATGTTGAATCATAGAAATAAAGTTCTTATTGATTAAATTTTCATGAAATTCCTGAAAAACTTAAACTTTCCGTTTGTGCATTATTGAAGACTAAATAACATACAGATTTCCATATTCATACTTAAGCGTTAATGTCAACTTGTAAATCAAAGTAAAATTACAGTGAGTCGAAAATTATGTTCTATATTGTAATTGGGATAGCACAGAAATTATTTTATATTACACACTATTTTAATAAACTAACTGGTGTTAAAGGCTTTGAAAATATTAGAGAAAATATTGCCAAAAGTATATTTTCAATGTTATACTATATATTTTATTTTAAAAAACGCTTTACACAGATAAATGTGTTATCATCCATCCATCCGCAGTGTGCTTAATGAGAAATTTGGAAACATTTTCCATTGGCTGCGAATATATTCTTTATTAATGGACGAGTGTATTTTTGTCTGGATTTACTTCGTATAGATGCGCTATTTCAAAAATTCTAATTTAGCGAGATTAATTTAACTTTTCAATAATTGATACTCTTCCTGCGATTGAATAATTAAATGCAACGAAACAATTTTCAAAAAGGGCTTCTTTAGGTGCTCGAACTCTGAAGAAATCACCTCATAAGTTCAGAACTCCAAAAAGGTATTTTGTGTATTTTCATTTTATGCTCAAATGCAAAGAAGGACGCTAATTTGGTCATTCAAATTTCAATTTTATTTACATAATTGTTACATGCTGCTTAAATGAGATATGCAGTTTAAATGAAATTTGTGCAATATTAGTTTCGGTGAAATTGGAAAATGTACCTTTCAACCGAACGAGACACAATATCAATATTTTAAATTTCCAATCACAACTTAGCTCCGAACCGAATATTTTCGAAAGCAAATTAAATATTTACTAAATAAATTGCGGTTTACGCCTATAAACCCAAACAAATTCCATTACATTCCTGTCGAATAAGCGAATAATAAATATACGTTCTCGAACGAAATTGCTTTCTATTGAACCAGTTCTCATGTTCTGTATCTGTACCACATCGGATGTTTCAAATTCATTCTTTTGTCAATGTGCGAATTAGAATATAATCAAGATTTGAATTTGCAGATAAACTTTTAGCGTGAAAGTAGTTGAACTCTGTTTAAGTTTTGCTCTCTTTATAGGTTTATCTATGTAATATTTTATTTTGAAAATTTAGAAGACTGGAAATGCGGAACTTATTAATATTTATGGTGAAAAAGGCAAAGTGGCGTCCCATTTCCGATAAATCCACAAACCTTCTGACAATCTATTTACAAAACTAGTATTTGTTTAATCTATGCCAAACAAATTTTCATTTATTCGTATAAATGTAAGCGAACTACGAGTAGAAAGTAATTGAATATCGTTATGACGCATACAGCTTCAGGCAATCGTAAATTAATGCCTGGTATTTTTCAACATATTCAACAAAGTTTTGAATCTTACCGTTGTAGAACTATAATATTTTCAATTTCTTACACATTTCTACATCCACATTAACGCATCATGATACTTAACAGATCAGAGTGAAAACGATTTTCGTCGAGTTGTACCTTCGATTAGGATAATGCAATTGACTTTAAAACTCTTATTTAGATCTCTGTATATTAACAAAATTACACCTGAAAGTATATTCCGGAAATCATTACGATTATTCTTTTAAATACAGTAACGTGTAAGTATTACACATCGCACTGAGTATGTCAACGAATTTGGCTCAATACTTTTGTGAAAATTTATTAAAGCTGTTGGATTTGAAATAATGTTCATGAAAGATGTTTGTGATATCATTCACGCACCTGGCTGCGAGTGTTTTATTATTTGCAAAAATTTACTCCAGCAATCACGGTTGTATTCAAAAATGAAGCACGAGAATATGACCGCATGAATTGCCTTCTTATAGAAAGCTTGCTTAAATTTGGAATATTGCGAAAAATGCAATATTATGCGAAATCAAAATGTGATTATTGCAACCGATTCTATGATATATTAATCAAAGAGATAAAACATTATTCAAAATCACATGATATCCATCTCTCATTCATAATAAGGCACTCCAGAGTAATACAAAATAAAAGAGGAATTTGGAGCATTTTGATTAACTATAGATTAAGATTTTATGGATGTATTGCATACCAGTACGAAAGTTTTGTCTATTGATATTGGAATTTCTTTAAGTTATTTCTATATTACTTAAGTAAGATACTCCTATTGAGTGAAATTATTTCCAATTTCATTTTGTTAAATTTCGTCAAAATAATTTTCAATTATGCGAAATACTATATATATAATGATAAATCTGAAATTTGATATTAGCTCCTAAATATTTTCATCATGAAGGACGAAATCATAATTCCGAAATTTATAGCTGCTTTAGCACATAAACTACAAAAGAATTACATACCATTTCTCTTGAAAACGGGAAATACGATATTTGTGATACGGCGAATTTTCTTAAAATTGAATCAGTTTTTATGCTTTCTTCTTGTGGTGAATTCAAAATTTCGATATAATACTGCTATTCATAAGCTAATCAGTAAATGAACAGCAATTCAAATTGCATGTAATCTTTTAGAGTGAATGCATATAATCTTTGTTCAAATTTTCCATTCTGTTCCATTTTTATTTATAAGGGGTTAATTTTTAAATTCAAAAAGCCGGTAGAGTGCATTTTTTTAGTTGTTAAAAAAACCTAGCGGAGAGAGAAATGCAATATAAAGTTTACAAAATCAGTGGCAAATCGAGAAATAGTCTGATCAACTTCAAATATAATTGCCCATAAACCTATACCTGCAAGCTGTTAACACAAAGAAAAGGGATGAAATTCGATTCAAGTCATGTTGAATCATAGAAATAAAGTTTAAATTTTCATGTAATTCCTGAATAACTTAGACTTTCCGTCTGTGCATTATAGAAGGCTAAATAACGTACAGATTTCCATATTCATACATAAGTAAAGTAAAATTGCAGTGTGTCGAAAATAATAAACTATGTTGTAATTGGGATAGCACGGAAATTATTTTATATCACACTCTATTTTAATAAACCAACTGGTGTTATTTTAGTCTTAAAATATTACGACTATTACTTGAAATATATTTCCTTGTTAGCGAAAATAAACGCTTTGAAATATGCGAGAAAATGTTTCCAAAATTATATGTGTAATTTTATATTATATATTTTATTTATAAAAACGCTTTACACAGATAATTGCGTTATCATTCATCCATCTGGCAGTGTGCTTAATCAGAAATTTGGAAACATTTCCCATTGGGCTGCGAATATATTCTTTATTAATGGACGAGTGTATTTTTGTCTGGATTTACTTCGTATGGATGCTCTTTTTCAAAAATTCTAATTGAGCGAGATTAAATTAACTTTTCAATAATTGATACTCTTCCTGCGATTGAATAATTAAATGCAACGAAAAAATTTTCAAAAAGGGCTTCATTAGGTGCTCTCACTCTGAAGGAATCACCTCATAAGTTCAGAACTCCAAAAAGGTATTTTGTGCATTTTCATTTTATACCAGTAATATTTTATGCTCTAATGCATAGAAGGACGCCAATTTGGTCATTCAAATTTCAATTTTATTTACGCAATTGTTACATGCTGCTTAAATGAGATATGCAGTTTACATGAAATTTGTGCAATATCAGTTTCGGTGAAACTGGAAAATGTACTTTTCAACCGAACGAGACACAATATCAATATTTTAAATTTCCAATCACAACTTGGCTCCGAACGGAATATTTTCGAAAGCTATTTAAATATTTACTAAATACATTGCGGTTTAACCCTATAAACCCAAACAAATCCAATTACATTCCTGTCGAATTAACAAGTAATAAATATACGTTCTCGAACGAAATTGCTTTTTATTGAACCAGATCTCATGTTCTGTATCTGTACCACATCGGATGTTTCAAATTCATTCTTTTGTCAATGTGCAAATTAAAATATAATCAAGATTTGTAATTGCAGATAACCTTTTATTGTGGTAGTAGCTGAAAGCTGTTTAAGTTTCGCTTTCTTGTTATATTTTTTTGTAACATTTTATTTTGAAAATTTGAAAGATTGGAACTGCGGAATTTATTAATATTTCTGGGGAAATAGGCAAATTGGCATCTCATTTCCGATGAATCCACAAACCTTCTTATAATCTATTTACAAAACTAGTATTTGTTTAATCTATGCCAAAAAATTTTTTTATATATTCGAGTAAATGTAATAGAACTACGAGTAGAAAGTAATTGAATTTCGTTATGACGCATACAGCTTCAGGCAATCGTTAATTAATGCCTGGTATTTTTCAACAAATTCCACAAAGTTTTGAATCTTACCGTTGTGGAATTATAATGTTTTCAATTTCTAACATATTTCTACATCCACAATAACGCATCATGATACTTAACATATAAGAGTGAAAACGATTTTCGTCGAGTAATATGTTGGATTAGGAAAATGCAATTGACTATAAAATTCTTATTCAGATCTCTTTATATTAACAAAATTACACCTGAAAGTATATTCCGCGAATCATTACGATTTTTCTTTTCAATACAGTAACGTGTAAGTATTACACATCGCACTAGTATGTCAAGGAATTTGGCTCAATACTTGTGTGAAAATTTATTAAAGCTGTTGGATTTGAAATAATATTCATGAAAATTGGTTGTGATATCATTCAGGCAGCTGGCTGCCAGTGTTTTATTATTTGAAGAAATTTACCCCAGCGATCACGGTTGTATTCGAAAATGGAAGCACGAGAATATGACCTCATGAATTGCCTTCTTATAGAAAGCTTGCTTAAATTTTGGGTATTGCGAGAAGTGCAAAATTATGCGAAATCAATATGTGAATAATGCAACCGATTGTATGATATATTAATCAAAGAGATAAACCATTATTCAAAATCACATGATATCCATCTCTCATTCATAATAAAGCACTCCAGATTAATACAAAATAAAACAGGAATTTGGAGCATTTCGATTAACTATAGATTAAGATTTTAGGAAGCATTGCATACCAGTACGAAAGTTTTGTCTATTGATATTGGAATTTCTTTAAGTTATTTATATATTACTTAAGTAAGATACACCTATTGAGTGAAATTATTTCCAAATTCATTTTGTTAAATTTCGTCAAAATAATTTTCAATTTTGCGAAGCACTATATATATATAATGATTAATCTAAAATTTGATTTAACTTCTAAATATTGACATCATGAAGGACGAAATCATAATTCCGAAAGTTACAGCTGCTTTCGCACATAAACTACAAAAGAATTACATACCAATTCTCTTGAAAACGGGAAATACGATATTTGTGATACGGCGAATTTTCTTAAAATTGAATCAGTTTTTATGCTTTCTTCTTGTGGTGAATTCAAAATTTCGATATAATACTGCTATTCATAAGCTAATCAGTAAATGAACAGCAATTCAAATTGCATGTAATCTTTTAGAGTGAATGCATATAATCTTTGTTCAAATTTTCCATTCTGTTCCATTTTTATTTATAAGGGGTTAATTTTTAAATTCAAAAAGCCGGTAGAGTGCATTTTTTTAGTTGTTAAAAAAACCTAGCGGAGAGAGAAATGCAATATAAAGTTTACAAAATCAGTGGCAAATCGAGAAATAGTCTGATCAACTTCAAATATAATTGCCCATAAACCTATACCTGCAAGCTGTTAACACAAAGAAAAGGGATGAAATTCGATTCAAGTCATGTTGAATCATAGAAATAAAGTTTAAATTTTCATGTAATTCCTGAATAACTTAGACTTTCCGTCTGTGCATTATAGAAGGCTAAATAACGTACAGATTTCCATATTCATACATAAGTAAAGTAAAATTGCAGTGTGTCGAAAATAATAAACTATGTTGTAATTGGGATAGCACGGAAATTATTTTATATCACACTCTATTTTAATAAACCAACTGGTGTTATTTTAGTCTAAAGATATTACGACTATTACTTGAAATATATTTCCTTGTTAGCGAAAATAAACGCTTTGAAATATGCGAGAAAATGTTTCCAAAATTATATGTGTAATTTTATATTATATATTTTATTTATAAAAACGCTTTACACAGATAATTGCGTTATCATTCATCCATCTGGCAGTGTGCTTAATCAGAAATTTGGAAACATTTCCCATTGGGCTGCGAATATATTCTTTATTAATGGACGAGTGTATTTTTGTCTGGATTTACTTCGTATGGATGCTCTTTTTCAAAAATTCTAATTGAGCGAGATTAAATTAACTTTTCAATAATTGATACTCTTCCTGCGATTGAATAATTAAATGCAACGAAAAAATTTTCAAAAAGGGCTTCATTAGGTGCTCTCACTCTGAAGGAATCACCTCATAAGTTCAGAACTCCAAAAAGGTATTTTGTGCATTTTCATTTTATACCAATAATATTTTATGCTCTAATGCATAGAAGGATGCCAATTTGGTCATTCAAATTTCAATTTTATTTACGTAATTGTTACATGCTGCTTAAATGAGATATGCAGTTTACATGAAATTTGTGCAATATCAGTTTCGGTGAAACTGGAAAATGTACTTTTCAACCGAACGAGACACAATATCAATATTTTAAATTTCCAATCACAACTTGGCTCCGAACGGAATATTTTCGAAAGCTATTTAAATATTTACTAAATACATTGCGGTTTAACCCTATAAACCCAAACAAATCCAATTACATTCCTGTCGAATTAACAAGTAATAAATATACGTTCTCGAACGAAATTGCTTTTTATTGAACCAGATCTCATGTTCTGTATCTGTACCACATCGGATGTTTCAAATTCATTCTTTT
>JAQBSW010005320.1:0-58677 GCA_029291075.1 Eudiplozoon nipponicum | reverse complement strand
ATTGAATTGAATTGAATTGAATTGAATTTAATATAATATGCTAGAATAGAAGATATTTATTTCAAATCAATATTCAATAAAACTGAACGAAATATGACACGGTTGAACTAATTTCAAGAATAAAACACAGCAAAATCATTAAGACTCCGTTATACCAATAACCATTCCATTGAATATGCATATTTATAGACAGCAGTAATTACTCAGAAGATTCAACATAAACTCAATTTGTAGGCAACGAAAACTAACCCCAATTGCAATTGGGGCTCATCTCATTTTGATCAGTTCCAAAGTTAGATACAGCAAAACTACCTTTACTATGTCTAAATGCTAGATTTCTGTAGTAAACATTATAATCCATTCATACACTTACGTATAAACTAAGCCTGTATTTAAATGCTACCTTAGCCTCGTGTACACTGATGATGACATCGAAATTGATATTAGACACTAAATTAAAATGCTATATTCCGATCACACAAAACATTTTGTCACACTAAAATCAATGCACTCACGACTAGAAATTGTATCACAAAATTTAGACATGCCGACAGACTAATCTTTATATTTAACCTTAGCATGCTCAATAATAACGAGAATACAACACTAACAAACTTTCCCTAACACATAAAACAGACTTACGAAAAAAACGTCGAAATTGAAGCCTGGCATCATTAATAATGCACTACCATTATTCCAAAATATGAAAAAGCTATTCCAAAGACTAGCGCGCTTACCAAATTTACTTATATGGAAACCAAATTAAATGGACTTTAAAATTAGAAAAGAAGAATTGAGATATTGCATAAAAATAAAGTAAAACATTTAAAAGAAATTGAACATTCGCCAAGCATTCTCTCTAATCAGGAAGAAAATCTATTCCAACAGACAGCACGATGAAATTGTTAATTCTGTTGTATTAGATGTTTGTATAATTAAATGGATATTGGCTAGGCGAGCATTTTAAACAGATAATTAAATCATGTTTGCGATCTTGATATGCACATCTGCCCCATTATGTACATAAATTAGTCAGTATAATCCAAACATTGTGTAATATAGACTAGGCAATTCATCCAATAGATTCGTTTAGTCTTATGATGATCTCAACATGCATCGCCGAAAATTTGTGGCGATAAGGGCTCGAACATGTGCAATCGCCTTTCGTACACTTTGCTCGAATCACTAAGCCACCATTGCGCAAATTGCATAGTATTTCCAATTATAAACTAAATTATGCTTATTAGTTAGTATATTATTTAGTAAGAGTTGAAATGGCATGCCTCTACTTTCACAGGTCCCAGCTAATCAGCGTCAATCACTCATTAAATAATAGAAACAACGCTATCTGGGAACATGGAATGGAATTGAACATTTTCATATATAAATGAACATGGATTGCGCGGTAAGCGATAAGAACTACTTGAATAAAAATTCGATGTCGAAATAAAAAATTGTCCCAATATGTACATACATTTGCCTCTATAATCTAAACATTGAAAGATGTAGAAAAGGAAATTCATAAGTTAGAAAACTTTAGACATTATTCGGATCTCCTCGCATTATGTACAAATCGAGAGGACAAGAACTAGTGCATTTCTGTCTTGGGATCTTTTGCTAAAAACATTGAGCCACCTTGAATTGAGATAAATACGATTTGCAGATATATATCAGCTAATATTTCTTGGTTTTGGCTTTCCTTTATATATAGCTTAAAGGATATAAATTTCGACATTAGATTCCAACAGACAGCCCACTAAAATAGTAAACGCTATTGAATTAGAAATTTATATAATTAAATGAATGTTTAAGAATAATTTAAGTAACCACCAATCCCATTAGATGGAATTGAAGATGGAACAACTAATGTCATCGCAAGCTTTCGAATCTTCCATTCATCATCGAGCGACGGCAAACTCACTATCGACGATAAAACCGGATTGAATATATATAGAATTCAATGTTAGATATGCGGCTCTCACCTCTAGCAGTCTTGCATACATTGAACTTGAATTGAAATGTCCGCTACACATTTTCTATGCAATGTTTGCAGCTTTCGCCACTTATACATATATAGGCAATAAAATTTAACAATTATTCTTGCGCGGGTGCTGGTATAAACTCTTTAAGTCAAGTTTCCGAGCTTAAGAAATGTTACCGCCACCCACGTAATCAATTATTTTTAAATTGTATTACGTATATATGTATATGTGGAGAAAGCTGGAAACAATTATTTTCGTGACTGCATAGAAATTGTGTGTCCCACATTTCCAGTCATGTTCAATTTTTTGAGATTGCTAGATGTGAGAGCCGCATATCTAACTTTGATTTTCTTTATATATTAAAATGCGGTTTGATCTTCGATAATCAGTTTGCCATCGCACTCTGATGATGATCAGGGAATGTCGAAACGCGTTAGTGCGTTGTGGCTGGCGGTAGTTTTGTTATGTTGTTCGACTACTGGTAAAATAAATTAATATTTGTTGCGGGAGAATTGAATACATTTAATTAAAACATTGAAAAATGTACAAAAGGATATTCATTCCTTAGACAGTTTTATATATTAACTAAATGACATTAATTTAGGCATAAAATTCCGATAGACAACACGCTAACATTTTAAATGCCATTAATTTAGACATTTATATAAGTAAAAGAATATTGATTGCGCGAGCAATGAAAACAATTTATTAAATTACGTTTGCGACCTCGGTATGCACACTTGCGCAATTCTATACATACATTAGTCAGTATAATCCAATCATTGTGTAATGTAAAATGGGCAATTCATCCAAAAGATCCGTTTAGTCCTTTTGATGATATCAACAAGTACAGCTATATACTAACTGATGTAACTCGATAGGACTATTATCTTTAAATGAAGCTCATATGGCATCCATTCAGAATCAAAATTTCAATTAACCTTCCCCTAACGGTCCTTATTAAACAGACAACACAGAAAATTTGGCAGTTGAATTAAAATGAACATTTTTTTATATGTAAACTGCCATAGGTTGCGCGTGTAGTGATAAAGATTACTATAATCATGGTTGCGATTTTTATATAGACAGCTCACCCATTTATAATATACATTTGTCAGTTTAAACTATGAATTGTATAATGTAGAGAAGGTAATTCACCCAATAGGCCGTATTCATCCTTATTGGAAACTCATCATAAAGTGGCCCGAATTTGCCGCGGACAGCGCTGGAATCCGGGCACACCTTCAATGGAATCTATTGCTCTAACCACTGATTCACTCTACCGCAAACTAGACACAATTTTAATTTATATACTAACTAATGTAATTCGTTTATTCTTTTTTTCTATTAGATGGAGATTATATGCAAAAAATTCCAACTAACCATCCCGAATCGCTAATTATTTAACAGACACCTTACAACATTGGGAAGATATTATTAACTGAAACATTATATAAGTAAATTACTATAGTTTGCGCGGGTATTGATAACAAATACTGTAATCAAGGTTGCCATATTTATATAATAAGCTCGTTCAATAATTACATACATATTTCAATTTAAACGAAGAATTATATGCTGTTGAAAAGGCTATTCATCCAATAGACCGGTTTCATTCTTACTCGGAACTCATCGTGTACAGGCCAGAATTTGCCGCGGATAGGGCTCGAACCTAAGTACATCAACATCGGATCTGGAGTTCTAAACTCTGAGCCACTCTGCCGCAAACTCGACACAATTTTTAGACTATTAATAATAAAGGAAACTCGGTTAGTATTTTTTCTTTAAATACTGCCCAAATAACAATCCCCAATCGGTCAGTATTGAACAGACACCACACTATTATGCGAAGTGGTATTGAAATAACCATCTGTATACATAAATGACTATGTTAAGTGTGAGTAGTAATAACAATTAGTATAATCAGGGTTCTGATCTTAATATAAACAGCTAACCCTTTAATAACAAAAAATTGTCAGTTTGAACAAAGAATTGTAAAGTGTAGAATAGGCTATTCATCTACTAGACCGGTTTCATTCTTGTTGGGAATTCACCATATACTGACCAGAAATTACTGCGGACTGGAGACAAACTTAGGAACGTATGGTTGAAACACGGTGCTCTTATAACCGAGACACCCTAACGGAAGCTAAACAAATTTTTTAGTTAAATATTATCTAATGCAACCCGGTTAGACATTTTAATTTAAATAAAGCTCATTTGGCATCCATTTAGACACAAACTCGCATTTAAACATTACCTATCGTCATTATTGAACAATCATCACACTTCAGTGCCAGTGGTATTGACATGAACATTTATATACGTAAACAAGCATAGGGTGAACGAGGAGTATAAACAATTACTTTAAAGAAGGTTGCCATCTAAATATAATAAGCTCACTCATTATTTATATACTTTTGTCAGATTAAATTAAGAATTGTATAGTGTAGAAAAAGCGATTAATCCAGAGGACCGGTTTCGTTCATATTCGGAGCTCATCACGTACTGGCTGGAATTTGTCACGGACAGAACTTGAAATTCAGCACGTCTGCATAGCAATCTGGTGATGTAACCATTGACTCACATTGCGGTAGACTAGTTGTAATATTTAGTTATATTCCAATTAATGAACCACTAGTCTTTTTCCTTTAAATGAAGCTCATATGGCATCAATTTAGAAACGAACTTCATATTATCCATTACCAATCGGACATTCTTGAACAGACACTAAAGTACTTTTGATGTGGTTTTGAAATGTTCATTTACATAATTAAACTACCATTGGTCGCAAGGATGGTGATTACAAAATTATAAGTTTCGGTGTTAATATAAACAACTCACCCATTAAGAACGTACATTTCTCAGTTTAAACAAAGAATAATATATTGTATAAAAGGCTATTTATCCAGTAGAGCAGTGTCGTTCTAATTATTAAATTATCACCTATTAGCCAGAAATTTCTGCGGTCAGTGCTTGAACATTGGCACGTTTCCTTGGGAAAATTTCGCGCCAGACAGTGAGCTACCCTGCCAACAAATACGCGATGTTTTTAGTTATATATTATCTAATGTAATCCGACTGGACTTTTTTATTAATTGTAGCTCATATGGCACCCATTAAGATACAAACTTCCAACTAACCATCCCCAAACAGTCATTATTGGACAAATACAACACTCCATTTGAATTGGTATTGAAATGAACCTTTATATAAGTAAACAAACATAGGTTTCGCGGATAGTGATAACAATTACTATAATCATGATTTCGATCTTAATATAAACAGTTCGTCCATTAATAATATACATTTGTTAGTTTAAACATTTAATTTTATAAAGTAGACCACGTAATGCATCAAGTGACCTTTGGATCCCAGTCGTCGAAAGATATAGCAGAATTATTGCCAATTGAACGCACTGGCGCGTTTCGACCTTCAATGATCATCATCAGAGTACGACGGCAAACTGACTAGCGAGGATTAAATAAAATTGCATATATATAGCAAGCAGATTTAGACATGCAGCTCTCACCTATACTAGTCTCCCATACAGTGTACGTGACTGGAAATGTTGGCTGCATAATTACTATGCAGTCACGAACATTTGCTGTTTGTAGCACAGACACACACACACACACACACATATATATATATATATATATATATATATATATATATATATATATTGACGATACAATTAAAATATAATTTATTGCGCGGGTTGTGGTAACAATTATTTAAATAAAGTTTTTCTGCTTAAAGTAATCACCAAACCCATTGTATTTGTATCCAGTCGTCGAATAACATAGCAAGACAAACGCCATTCGAACGCACTGACTCGTTTCGAACTTCCACTGTCATCATTAGAGTACTACGACAAACTGAATAGCGGGGATCATATTTTCTGGAAAGCAAATTTAGATATGTAGTCCTCATCTCTAGTAGTCCCGCATACATTGTACTTGACTGGAAATTTCCTTCGCATAAAATTTATGCAGTCACAGCGTTTAGTGTTTGCAGATTTCGCCACAAGCATGAATATATAGGCAATAAAAATTAATGCTGCGTTTTCCTAACGTAATTGGATTAAGTGTGCAGTTTTATTGGTTGGAGTTATGAACGCGTGTCGAAGCAAGTAATAAATTTGTGGTAGAAGGACGAGATATTGGTTAAATGTTATGCTTTAGAAGAATGTTTGGCGTGTAAAATGTGACGAGGTTGGGTCGAGAGAGTTTTGCAATTGAAAGAGTTTGTGCTCTCGCAATTTGCATAGTTGGATCGGCGGGCATTGATGGATTACGAAATGGTAAGTAACAAGAGGTTTGTTTTGACTGTAAAATGGAGCGGTAATGGGTTAATCTCGGCTGACAGCTGCATCGATTAATGACGGGACAAGAGCAGAATTGCCACCTGAAGAGAAAAGAAGTGAACTTCGAATAGATCTCTGAGTATTGGCGGGTAAAAATGCTTGCAAATTGTAATGATTGATGAAGAATGTGTTGTAGAGACTTGATGGATTTCAATTATATCTTAGACATTTTTCACTAAAATGTCTTCCTTTCAAATATGTAATTTTCTATTTATTGGAAATTATAATAATACTCCCATGCCTTCTAGGAAACCACTTTTGTTACCCACAAAAATTGCTTAATGGGTACAACAAAACTGGTGTTTTCTTGCATGCATGATTTTGTGAATGTCTTTTAATTCACAAACAGATCAGACTTTTCATGATAAATCTTAAACCATAACAAATATCTGGAATATGGTAATTCCCATTAGGAAACTTATAGTATTCTTGTTTGAATTCACTAACATTTATTTTTTATGCAATGTAAAGCGCACAGAATGACAACACCTACAACAAAAAATCCTTGCAATTGTTAAACCTGGAAGCATTTAAATAATTTAACTCACGCATTTTATGATATTAACGTGTATATATTTTAATTGGGTTTACGAAAATAATCAGTTTGTCATTAAAAATACGACCCTTATTTCAACAGGTTTTTGGTTCTGAGAATTTATTATTTTGCGCTTTTTTATCCTGCAGATGAATTTTGCTCGATTTAGTGATATATATAGATATCGATAAATGTATAATGACAGGACCCGATCTTATAGGTTAGAGGATAATATTGGTCTTATAGGTAGAATCCATATTCTCTCTTATGCAACGGTTCATTAATCCTACGACTTAAAAATAAGTAAATCTATTTTATCACATAAAGAGTCAAAGAATGAAGTTAAGGTAGTCTTCAAATACACGTATTATTTATTAAACTATTTGAATTCATGTTATACATGATGGCATGAAAACCATATTATGTTTTATTTAATTTATTTTTAAATTCATATCGGGTAAATATTTTCTGCATTTGTAATAATAAGATATATCACAGGATTTCATTATATATATGGATCAACCAAGACCTATAGGAGGATTGCATATCTATCGGTTGTCGAATAGTAGTAAAATATCGGCTGCACTTTCCATATCGACTAATCAACCGACCAGGAGACCTATACGAATGTGTAAACCTGAGGTAGTGAAGCTAACTGTAAAAAAAGTCTTCGAAAATGTGACTTCAAGGCCATCTCACTGTATTTAATATAAAGTTTGTATGTGATACCAACACTGTGGCTATTGTTGCAGTACACAATACCAACATTATGGTACTGAAGAGATACAAGGTAACAACACAAAGGTTGCCAAGTCTGTACATGACACCTACATTATTTTGCACATATTGCAGGTTTTGGGTGACGCAGCGAATGATGCGCATTAACAAACCGAATGCTGAAATTTTGGAGTTCCGAGCATGAAAATATTAGCAAACAATTGTCGTAAACCCAACATGAACTCAAACATTGATTTTGATTTAGCTTTGAATGACAAAATATGCCTCAGCAATGCAGCATCTTTGGACGTTAAATTTGTCTCTCCTTCAGTGCTTATGAGGCTTCTCCTCGTTGTCCTTACGTTTCGGCAATTATTTTCCATTGCCATCTTCAGAGCTCTTCCAAAATAAACAAATCTGTCTATAAAATGTACCTTTATTTTTCCGTTCTCCTTATAATTTAGCATATGCAATATATTGTAAATCGCAAGCTGTTTTCTTATATATTTATAAATACGAAAACTGGATTATCAATTATTTTATCTGCACTAATACATTTATATATTTTTGACGAAAAGGACAAAGCTGAACAACTTTTGGCCAAAAATCTCGAAATTATGGAGGCGGAGTTCGATTTATTGATGGTGCAAAATAGCACATGTCTGCGAGTATGCTGTAAGTGACAATCGCCTATCCAAATTTGGTTTTCAAGAAGATGCATGCGATTTGATCCTTGTTAGTCAGTTTTCTGTCGCAATCTGATGATGATTATGAAAGGTCTGTATGCGTCAGTGCCTGTGACTGACGGCAGGTTTGCTATGTCGTTCGGTGACGCGTTAAATAGAATCGGATTGATGTTTACTTCAAGTTTACAAACTTGACTTCCAGTGTTATTACCCCCAACCACGCAATAAATTATTTTTTTAAATATATTTCACAAATATATTGCGATTGTTGCAAAATAGTTAATTTTCCCTATTACATTGTAACTGCACAGCTGTCATTTCCATTCAAGTTCACTTTATGCGAGTCTATTAGACTTCAGATCACCATATCCAATTATTCTCTTCATAAATATGCATTTCGGGTTTATCCTCGCTTGTCAGTTATCAATTTTTAGCTGATGATGACAATGGAAGGTCAGAAAGCGTCAATACCTGTGACTGACGTTAGTTTTGTTATGAACTTCGACGACTGGTAAAATAAAACCAGATGAGTGTTTACTTCAAGTTAGCAATTTTGACTGGCAGAATAGTTACCCACACCCACGCAATAAATTATTTTTTTAATTCGATTTAGTATGTGTATGTGGGTAAATCTGCAATAAGGTTAATGTTCTTGACTGCATAGAAATTGTCTACTAGAGATGAAAGTCGTATATCTAAATTTCCTTTCAAGAATATACATGACGTTTTGATCCTGGCTAGTCCGTTTACCGTCCTAATCTGATGATGATTAATAAAAGTCGAAAGGTTTCAGTACGTAAAACTGACGGTAATTTTGCTATGTAGTTCGCCACCTGTTTAAATATAAAGGGATTGGTGTTTACTTCAAACTTGCAAACTTGATTTAAAATATTGTTCCCACCACCCACGCAATCAGTGCTTGTTTTATTGTATTATTTATATTTGTATGGCAGAAGATGCAAAACATAATTTTATTGACTTCAAACCAAATCTCTCATTGTAGAACTGACAACACTCTATTCGGGCAAACGATGTCGAATTGAAAATTTATACAAGTCGTCATAAATCGGTCTCCCGTGCGATGAATGCCAATAGTTTAATCATTTTTGGCAGTATGAAATTAAAATTACATAAGGTAAATGAGCCAATTCGCCAGTAGACGGGTTACGCCCATATTAAGAATACTCGACGTACTGTCAAGAAATTAGCTCCACACTGCGCAAGTCTGCCTCGGTGTCTGTTGCTCTAACTACTGTGCTACCCATCCATGGTTAAGGAATAAACGTCTATTGTACAATAACGAACGTTTCTCAGTGATCCATTCAATTATGTGGATGAGTTCCCAATAAGGACGAAACCGGTCTACTGGATGAATTGCCTTTTCTACACTATACAATTCTTAGTTTATACTGACATATGTAAGTAATTAATGGGTCAGGTGTTTATATCAAGACCGCAACCTGGATTATAATAATTATTATCACCACCCGCGCAACCTATTTTCGTTTATCGTCATCATGTAGACATAAATTTCCAAAAAATCACCGACAATTTATCATAATAGAACAGAAACCACTTAAACTTTGGAATTTGTATTGAATTGATGAATTTTTGGCTTTGAATGAACAACGGTTTCTCCTTCGGCGAGAACAATTTTATTAATTCAGGATACGATTGTCATATAAAAGCCAGACCTATTATAGATATACATTTGCCAGAATAAAATAGCATTCCATAATTTACTGAAGGCAATTCTGTCAGTAGATGGGTTTCGCCCCTATTGGGAACTGTCCACGCACTGTATGAAACTTCGCGCGGTCAGATTGTGAACCTGTGCACGTGTGCTTCGTAGAAATTCTTTCCACCACTAACGCACATAAAAATATAAAATCCAGCTACCAGTATATAGTAGCCAATGTGTCCTTGTTATCCTTTCGAATATGCGCAGGTTACGTGCTATCAATAAGACATACTGTTCTAGAAAACAAAGATAAAGCTCAATGGAGAACAGAAAACCAACTACCTATGTAAAAGTTATTGAATTGAATATCTGCATAATTTAAAGAAAATCGGTTTTCCGTGTAGTTAAATCCATTATACAAACAAGAGTGCAATCTCGTTTTAAACAACAGTCAACTTACTTAAATAATAAATGATTGCGCGGATGGTGGTAACAATTCTTTAAATCAAGTTTGCGAGCATGAAGTAAACACTAATCCCATTGTTTTTAACCAGTCGTCGAAAACCATAACAAAACTACCGCCAGTCGCACACACTGAAGCATTTCGATCTTCCTTGATCATCTTTAGAGTACGACGGCAAACCGGCTAGCGAGGATCAAACCGCATTGCATATATATGCAAAGCAAAACTAGATATGCGGCTCTCACCTCCAATAGTCTTGCATACATTGTACGTGACTGGAAATGTCAGCTGCACAATTTCAGTGCTGTTACGAACATTAGCTGTTTGTAGCTTTCACCACACACATATAAATAGACAATACAATTAAACAATAAATGATTGCGCTGGTGGTGGTAACAATTCTTTAAATCAAGTTTGCGAGCTTGAAGTAAACACCAATCCTATTGTATTTAAGCAGTCGTCGAACAAAATAACAAAACTACCGCCAGTCGCAGAGCACTGTCAGTTTCGACCTTCCATGACCATCTGCAGAGTACTAGTGTAAACCAAACCCAAAAACTACAATGGACCAGTAATTCTGGATGTTGACACAATCAACAAGACGTTCATTTATTAGAAACACACATGAACGGTTTTTGCGGGTTCCATATTATTGTTTATTTTCGCTGCAAATTATTTATGAAATTTTGTAAATTTTTCTCTCTTTAAGAACAGTAAGGAATTTCCAATGTCTGCGATGATAATGATGTGTGCAACGGAAAATTAGTTCGACAGATTCGAGAGAAATCAATTACTCCCAAAGAGGCTCGTTGATTAACTTCGAACTCTTGAAATATAAAACGAATAAATCTTTTTATTATTCACTTTACTTTGTTTTCAAATTTACATTGCAAATAAGTAGAAACCGTAACAATTGAGGGAGGTCAATAAAATTACACAACGAACACAGTGCCATATAGAAATAAATTTTAAATCAGGAAATGATAAGCATTCTTAGAAAGAATAGTAAAAGATAAAATATGCAAATAACAGTATAATATATATCAATACTTCAGAATTTCTAAACATTTTGAAGTAAATGTGAGGTTGTAATTTCACAAGCGTCTATGGTGCTAAAGGGACAATTCCTCTGAATCAGCACGTTGACATTTGCCTCTTTCACACAAAACAGCTGTCATTCAAGTATAACTCGTATCAGCATTAAAAGGATCAATCTTAAAAGACCGATATTTGGATCTTCATATCATAATCAAAAACTACATGAGGGCTCTTTTCGAAATAATTCTGTGGTCTTCTATGAAAATGAAGTCCCTTTTCATTGCATTGCTCAAGAAATTTAAATCTAATCGGTAGTACATTTGTTTACATTATCGAATTTTGTTTACCAATGTAGTCCGGTATTTCGTATAAACCTGTAGGAATTGTAAACGAACGATAGCATTTAAACTGTATCCCTATTTTGTAATTGGAAAATATTTTTAAATGTCAACAAATAAGAGTTTAATCAAGACACGACTACACACAAAGCAATATCTTCGGCATTAGACTCATATTTCCTCCGTTGTCAATACATTTGTGTCATTTTTACAAATATTTCACACATTCAGGACATGTCAATTCACAAGCTGCGTCATCAAACATTTTATACTATCAAGAAGCTGATTCGCCAGAAGTACGCATTGCGCAATGATTCGAATTGTAAAAGATCCAAAATGAGTACAGAATCTACAAAGCCAGACGCTAAGCGGATTGCCTGCAAAACATATGCAAGACTTGGACAATATGCACCAAAATCAGCTGCGAATATATTTGGTATTAGAAAAACAGGTTCAGCCAGTCAGTTGCCAAAACTGCGTGTACCCAGTTGTTTGATGGAATGCTTTCTTGACGTGGTGGCGGAGAATACAGTTCAAAATGTAGTTATTTGTGGCAGTCTCCTCGGTCGTCACATTTCAGGGGAGTTTCACATATCCGATTTAGTTATTCCAAGACAAATGGGAACATCAGATTCCGATACGGGCCTCCTTGATAAAGATTTGTACAACTATGCACAATCGCACGAGCTAATCGTTCTTGGCTGGATACGCACCAATTTAACGCAGAGAGGCACATTGTCCAGCTCTGATCTCCACATTCAACGTTTGCATCAGTCCTTAACACCTGAGGCAATTGCAATTGTATGCGCTGTCAAATATTCTGAGACCGGTGTCTACTCTTTGACGAACCGTGGATTTAAATTTCTTGAGCAATGCAATGAAAAAGGACTTCATTTTCATAGAAGACCACAGAATTATTTCGAAAAGAGCCCTCATGTAGTTTTTGATTATGATATGAGGATTCAAATATCGGTATTTTGAGATTGATGATTTTAATGCTGATACAGGTTTAATTTGAATGGCAGCTGTTTGTGTGAAAGAGGCAAATGTCAGCGTGCTGATTCAGAGGATTTGTTCTTCAGCACCATAGACGCTGGTGAAATTACAACCTCACATTTACTTCAAAATGTTTAGAAATTCTGAAGTATTGATATATATATTATACTGATATTTATATATTTTATCTTTTACTATTCTTTCTATGAATGCTTATAATTTTCTGATTTAAAATATATGTCTATTTGGCACTGTGTTCGTTGTTTAATTTTATTGACCTCCCTCAATTGTTACGGTTTATACTTATGTGCAATGTAATTTTGACAACAAAGTAAAGTGAATAATAAATAGATTTGTTCGTTTTATATTTCAAGAGTTCGAAGTTAATCAACTTGCCTCTTTGAGAGTACTTGATTTCTCTCGAATCTGTCCAAATGATCTCCCATTGCACACATCATAATCATCGCGGACAGCGGAAACTCCTTACTGTTCTTAAAGAGAATCCAATTTACAAAATTTCATATTTAATTTGCAGCTAAAATAAACAAAATTATGGGATCCGCAAAAACCGTTTATGTGTGTTTCTAATAAATGAACGTCGTGTTGATTGTGTCAACATGCAGAATTACTGGTCCATTGTAGTTTTTGTATTTGGTTTACACTAGTATCGCACTAATTAAGAATTCAGACATTGATAGAATGCAGAAAACATGTTTGTGTGAAAAGGAGTTGTGCAACAAGCGAACAAAACAGGAATTCAATCTGCCTAAGTCGAAACACAGATAAAGTAATTTTGATAAATCCAGTTTCGCAATTATTTCATTTCATTCAAGCGAAAAGTCTTTTTAAGAAAAAGTGCATGCCTAACATAAGTGAACACTTTTCTAAGTTTATAATTTCGTGTTATAGTTAGGATCGGAATACGGAATTCAAATGCAGGCTTCAATCGATCAATAAATACTGAATTGTGAGTCGAGCCGTAATAAGTGACTTACAATTTGGCACATCGCCTAATTATCGAAAGATGCCTAGTGTACTTTGGCTTCAGCGTAGACTGAATGGCATCAATACGTACACAATCTTATTTACTCGCGTCTAGTGCTCTTGAAATTTATACCGGGGATGTTGTTGCCTTTTAACTTGCGCATGCAGACTGTTTAGAACCTGCTAGAGTTCTTGTGTAATTGCTACCCCTGCAAAATAATCACTTACCAAAAAGCCGCTCGTCAAACGTGCAAGAAGTTGCAGATTTAATACAATTGTGACGTTTGCCACTGATGATTAATGTTGTCATGATATCTAGAGCGTACGAACATAACGCCGCCTTTTACTCGAGACTTACGCGTTCCACAAGAGCGTTACACTTTGTATTCAACTTTAGTGTTTTCTCGATAAAGATTTCTAAGAAAACAGGAGGCATCTTGTCGGCATACTGATCAATAACGAAAAACATTGTCTGACTATCTGTATATTCCAGCGTCTATGGACATAAGTTAATTTATTATGAATCGAAGGGATATTTATTTTTTCGAATGATCGAAATGTGCAATTGTAGTTCCAAATGCGTTCTTTGCCTAGAGAGCGGCGCATCAGTAAGTACCGCGCTTAGTCCCAAATTCATAAAATATCGTAAACAGGAAAAATTTGGCAGTGCAATATTATTGTCAACACATGAAAAAGTAACTTTGAACCAAAATAAAATCTGCACCAAGGCAGAGCAGGCATCCAATATCAATTTATATATAAATATATATATATATATATATATATATATATATATATATATATATATATATATATGTAAGAACAAAACAACGTACTCCATGGAATAACATTTATTAATAAATCTTATTTCTACCAGTATCTACAGCCATTGTTCTGGATTCGTTAGTATATTCGTTAATCCAATCCCACTGTACATTTGCCGTAATCAATCTCCTCTTCATTATGTTAGCCATTGTTTTGCGCAATTTAGACCAATACTTTTGCGCAATTTAGACCACTCCTTTTGCGTAACGTCATTTGGTGTTTCATCGCTTTCATTGTAATTGCGTCCGAAATTGATGTGTGTCGTATTTTGCGAAGCGTTGGCTATTTTTAAAGGCATGTCAGTTATGTCTTTGTTCCAGTCCAATTTAATTTCTTTTTGAATTATTTTCTGCACGTTTAGACTGGGCTTCAGCTTATTAATTGCAATAGCTTGCCTTGTAGAGAACTGAAAAATTGTTACTACTAACAGCATGACCTGTAAGTAGAATAAATCAGCATCTCCCTCAAAACTATTAAAAAAGGGTGCACCTTCTGCACAAAAATCCGCAATTTTCGAGCATGTACTAGTGTGCGGCAGGATGGCTCAGTGGTTAGAGCACCAGATTCCGAAGCAATCGTGCACAAGTTCGAGTCATGTCCGTGGCAAATTCTGGTCAGTACATGATGAGTTCCCAATAAGGACGAAACCGGTCTACTGGATGAATTTCCTTTTCTACACTATACAATTCTTAGTTTATACTGACATATGTGAGTAATTAATGGGTCAGGTGTTTATATCAAGACCGCAAACTTGATCATAATAATTGTTATCACCACCCGCGCAACCAATGGTCGTTTCAAGTGTATTGCATGTTAGTAGGTTAAATATTTCCCATTCTTGAATTGAACTGAATAATTGTTTTTGTTATATATTGTCAGCATTTGACTGAAAATATACACCAAAATGGTTAAAGATAAATCTGTGTTCAATTTCATGTTGCCTAAAAATTATTATCGAGTTGCATATCCACGTTGGCCCGTGTTATGCGTAATCTCATTGCATCACGCTTTTATCTTGGCCATACTCCACTTCAGCCTTTTGAGTACGCTAAAGTTCTGTGCTAGTGCGAATTTATTTTTAGTTATTTTGTGAATTACTTTGAATACTGCCGCCAAATAGATTTTTTTAAATGACAACAAACTTCACCCCAAGGAAAAATATGTTGTGCTGAAATAAACTCTTCGAAGTTAGAAATTTTAGCAAAGAATTGCTAAAATTCTGCTCTATTGAGGCATATAACACGAATACTGCATTGACAGATTGCATTGAAGTACTAGCTGATGCATGAAAAATTGGACCTTTTTCAGCCCTCAAAGTTATTCCGCTGTTTTGCTCAGATAAGTCGAGTAAATAATGAAAGTGTGTACTTGCTCGAACTTAAGGGTAATATCCAAATGTTAAGTGGCTAGTTAAGAAAACAGTGTTCCTTCGTTTGTGTCGATGAAAATAATTACGATAAATAATCATTATGTTGCGCGCAGTCAATGATTAATTAAATCACTAGCTTTATATGTTAAAAGTTTGTGCCTAAAGTAACGTATATTCGACAAAGTTTTTATTTTGTAAAAAATATTTTTCTAATCAAATCTAAGTACGAATGAAGACCAAGGATTTACCTATGCTATAATGACTCAATTTTAATAACAAATCGTAATGATCGTAATAAATAGTACAGTCCTCCTTATGCGGTTGCATTATGGTGTGATTTATAATGAGGCCGGTAAACTGAATCGGATCATATTTAAAATATCTGTCGGGCCGTATTCAAATGAATTACTAATAAATATATTACTTTTTCTAGAATATTAAGTGAACATTGCGGCTTTTGTATCATAGGAATAATTAACGAATTCAATTCTCTCGACGGACATCTACGGGAAATTAATTTATTTTTACCAATTGGCCAAACAACACTCAAAAACTATGCACAGACTTTACCAAAATAAACTATCAAAATATGAAAAAAACATTTATTGGTAAATATAATGAATAATGGTTGATAAAAAATGATAGAAAACGCAAATTTTCCAAGTTTTATTTAGAACGCAATATAAGTGCAGTCGTCATTTGCAAAGGAAGATCGTTGTTAATGTTATACATTCGAAAATTGATATATTCGGCCGCGCATCTGTCGTAGTTATATTCTTTGCAAACTTGGCAATCGAAATATGTAAAGCTGTCCTCTACACTTTATCCAATTATCATTGAAAAGAAGCACACAATTTCATCAAATTCATACGTTGTTTCTGTGTCTGATCGGAGATACAGGAACATAATTTTAGCTTCTCTAGCAGGTGTAAAAGTCTCCTCTTTGTAAGACACCTTAGGATTCTTCATCATACTCTTCCGAGCGCGTCGGAGAATCAAAATTTTAATAAACGCACATCGTTATTACTGTTATACTTTCGAAAGTAGGCATATATGTCCTCAAATCTCTCATAGTTAGTAAATTCTCTTTCATCAAATTCATCCGTTGTAACTGTTTCGGATTGGGGATCTACCAACATAGTTCTGGCTTCTATGTCCGGTTTAAACTTTCCCGAATTGTGAGACATTTTGCAGATTTCTACATCGTTCTCTTCCATGGTGGCTGGAGAACCAAAATTTTGAAAATGCATATCGTTACTTTTGCTATAAAATTCTAAAGTAGTTATAAGCGGTCTAGCACCGGTCGTCGTTAATTTCGTCGTAAAATGCTTTTATGTGACGTCAGCCGAACTTAATAAAGTTTAAAATTATCTAACGAGGGTACACATATTTGCTTACAGGTAAACAAAAATAAAATCCATATATTGTAAACTAAACGATTTATGATTATCAGTAAACAAAACATTTGTAAGTCGCTTATTGGACATCTCGCCATATTGCAATGTAGAAAAAATTAATGGTATATTTATTTAAAAACGTTTTTGAAAGAAAAAGTTTTAATATATGATGGAATTTTAACAATAATTGATTGCGTGGGTGGTGGTAACAATTGTTTAAATTAAGTTTGCGAGCTTGAAGTAAACACCAATTCAATTGTATTTAACCAGTCGTCGAAAAGCATGGCAAAAGTCTAGATTCAAAATGAAAGAAGACGAAAACTAGTATGATGATAATGAACTATTTCAAAATATTATTCTATTCAATTCAATTAATATATATATATATATATATATATATATATATATATATATATAACGCGCAGCTGACATAAACAAAAATATGGCACTGTTAATACCAGTTTATGTGTTTGTTTTAAATGGAATTCGAGTTGATTGAATCAAACGTGCAGAGTCTTTGGTTCATTCATCGTTTTTGTATGTTATTAACACTAGGATCGCACGAATTAAGAATCTGGACATTATTAGAATGTAGATAAACGTGCTTGTGTGAAATTTAATTGATAAAAATCGAAAGGAAATAGTGTTTAGTCTGTCAAAGTTAAAACATAGAAAAGGTAATTTTAATAAATGCAGTTTCGTAATATATTTTTTTCCTTCAAGCAAAAATCCTGCTGAGGGAATAGAGCATGTCAAATACAACTGAACACTATTCTATATTTTTTCACTTCGTGTTACAGTTAGGAACCGAATACGAAATTCGAATGCAGGCTTCAATTGATCAATAAATTTTGATTTGTGACTAGAGCTGTAGTCAGTCACCTAATATTTGGGAACGCGCCTAATTATCGAATGAGGCCCATTGTACTTTGGCTTCAGCGTACACAGAAAGACGTCAATACGAAAACATTATTGGTTGGCAGACTATTTAAAAGTAGGAAAACTCCGAATACTGACCATCCTCACTAGGAAGGGGTAACCTAGTGTTTTTTACAGTCGACAAATAACCATGAATGGCATATGGTTATATAGCTGTGAAACATTAGTCAATTTTGGCTTTCGTATGACTTTTGACTGGTTTCGAAACATATATCGGCGGATGTTAACCTTTTGGATCTTGCACAAGCAGACGGTTTAGAACATACGATAGTTCCTATGTAACTGCTACAAAAAATGTGATCGGATTATCTTTATATTCTAGTCTGTAAGGAGCTAAGTTAATCTTTTATGAATCGTATTTCGAATAATCCAAATATACAATTGTAGTTTACATTGCGTTTTTAGCTAAAATGTGGAGCATCAGTAAATACAGACACTCTGTCCCAAATACCGAAAATATTGTAATGAAGAACAATTTGGCAGTACTATATTATTTTCAGCAGATAAAAAAGTAATTTTGAACCAAAATAAAATCTATATATATATATATATATATATATATATATATATATATATATATATATGAGATATAGATAGTTTACCTGAAAATGAGACTGACGGTCAATATGTTTATCTGCTATTTCAGTATCAGCCTCATAAAATGTGTATTTGCCTAATTGGTGGATTTCATAACTACAACGAATTAAAGATCAAAGTTGCTGACCGGGGCTCTAACTCGACGCATCGACTGGCGTAGCAAGTGTATCGGATGTTAGTAGGTGAAATATTTCCCATTCTTCAATTGAACTGACTAACTGTTTTTGTTATAACTTGCCAACATTTGACTGAAAATATACACCAAAATGGTTAAAGATAACTTATGCAATAGACACGAAAACTGGAGCATAAATCTGTATTCAGCTTTATGTTGCTTAAAAACTATTATCGCGTTGCATAACCATGTCGGCCCATGTTATGCGTAATCTCATTGCATCACGTTCTTATCTTGGCCATGCTCCACTTTAGCTTTTTGAGTATGCTAAAGTTCTGTGCAAATACGAAGTTATTTTTATTTATTTTATGAATTAATTTGAATACCGCCGCCAACTAGGTTTTAAATAATGACAACAAACTTCACACCAAGGAAAAATATGTTGTGCTCAAATAAACTCTTCGAAGTTAGAAATAATATCAATCATAGAATATGAAATAATTGATAGAATTCCGCTCTATTTAGGCATATCACCGCTTTATAAACACGAATTTCTGCATTGACAGATTGTATTGAATCATAAAACTACTGATTGTGCATTGAAGTGCTAGCTGATGCATGAAAAATTGGATCTTTCATCAGCCCTCAAAGTTATTTCGCTGTTTTGCTCAGATAAGACGAGTAGATAATGAAAGTGTGCACTCGCTCGAACTTGAGGATAATAAACAACTCGTAACGCAACAGGAGAAAAAGGTAAATATCTCGACCTTGTTATCATTTGTTTATGAAATATCGCTTTTTGTTTACAGATCTCTGTGTTGTGTCGTGATGGTTCACATTTAACGCGATTACCTTTACATTAAGGTGATGTTTTTATTGTGGTTGGTGTATCCCTTAAATTTCGATCTTCTATTAATTGTTTTTGCTGATTTATAATTAATATATGGTATTTTTTAATTGTATTTGCGGAGTGCTAGCTTCATATATTCCAATGCCGCGTTTTGCGTACGCAGGTAATAGCAATGCACTGACAGTTTCACAAAGATCCGATTGATCACAATTTCCAATTTTGTTTTGTCTTTGATCGGGTTGACTTCTTATTAGTTCCAATGGAAATGCGGTTCTATCACATCTTTGTTTACTGGCGACGTTTCGGTGCCTACTTTCCAGCACCATCCTCAGGCAACACAGTACAACAATAGCATATTTAAGCAAATGTGGTAACCTCGTTCCAATGTATATACATATATATATAGGATTAGGGATGTTGGACTCACACTGTTGCTTATGTTCATATATATGTTTTTATACATATTGACATTTATTTTATATATTGATATAAGGTGTGACTAACGTAATAAATAAATATATAATAAGAATAGAAATTATTCATGTTTAATAATTAACAATGGTCCTTTTCTATATATATATATATATATATATATATATATATATATATATATATAAAGTTGTTACGATATTATATTTAGATATATATGTATATAGGTATAATGAATTATTTTAGTCATATGAGCATATATTCTTATGCAATTATTTCTAAGAGTTGATTAACTTCGCATTGTGCTTACGATTAGTTTTAAAAAAGCGTTAGTTGTCCATACTATCTCTATCTTTCTCTCTTTAATCTTTCACCTAAGCGTCGCTATGACATTCACTCTCCATCCATCTAAGTAACTTGCTGCTCCATATTTGAACTAATTTGTTACTATGTGCGCAATACCTCATACACCATTGCATACATTAGAGTTCCCAACTTTAAATAAAATTCAGTATATGACATTCAAGGTTTTAGTTTTATCATTTTTGAATTTTGATTACCGTGACATAGTAGCAATACAGCTATAACAAATAATGAAAGGTTCGATACTGTCTCTCTCCCCTACAATATTCTGCATACGAGATGAGATTATGTATACCGGGAATTTGAGATAGCTGAGGTAAGGATTGGTCTGCTAATTAAAAATAGTTATATATTGAGTTTAGTTACTGAGACAAATTATATGATTAAAACTAGTGTTGAGTCAAAAAAAATATATAAATAGAATGGTTTTGGAACGAGGTTACCACATTTGCTTAATTCGGCATAGTTGCCTGAGGATGGTGCTGGAAAGTAGGCAACGAAACGTCGCCAGTAAACAAAGATGTGATAGAACCGCATTTCCATTGGAACTAATAAGAAGTCAACCTGATCAAAGACAAAACAAAATTGGAAATTGTGATCAATCGGATCTTTGTGAAACTGTCAGTGCATTGCTATTACCCGCGTACGCAAAACGCGGCATTGGAATATATGGTATTGTTGTACAATTTTCAACAGTCTAAATCGACGTTTCTAGCAGCAGATAATTTAAAATAAATTGATAAAATCTCGTTTATACTGTTCTATTCATATTTATCTTACATTTTTCAATTATAAGAAATTTAGCATTTACCCCTCAAGTTTTACAGAAGAGAAAATATAAGGATTTATATAACCATTAAATCATTCGAACGTAGGCATAAACCCACCTATTTACTTATATATTTTAGGGAAGGATACATTGAATTATCTGAAGTAGTTATTTTAGATCAGGAACAGTTTGTTAGAATAATACATAACAGCACAAATTACTTTCTTTAATTTCTACTAACTGGTTTATTATATATTTTAGCACCTTCCCAGAATATTTGGAAAGGATGTGCCATGAGGATTTTAACAACAACGCATTAGTCGATATGGAATTAGAAGCAATCATTTTCAAAATACGCCGCGCAGTTGATGCGAATGGAGGTGTGTTAAATTACCCAACGCTGATTGAAGCGATTAATGAATTGGAAGCGTTTCCAATGAAAATGTCGTTACTTCACGAAACTCGCGTAGGAATGCTGATGAATAATATCCGAAAAAAGGCAAGTCCAACCATGAGCAAACGAATTCGCGCCTTGATTAAGGTCTGGCAAACTCTGATGAAAGTTGATGACAATGCTGTCACTGCAGTGCCTAAATTATTGGTTAACTCGAACACTAGACAAATCGGTCCAGAAGCAAAATTCACATCTTCAGACGTTCAGCATCCAAATCGCCTACATGCACTTCAAAAATTGTCTCCGGATTTGGAAAAAAATATACCTCATGCTGATACACACCACATTAGACCTGATGGTGCATTTGTGCTCATGAACAAGATTGCTAGTGTTTATGAAGCAACTCCTCCACTGACGCGTCCCATGTCTTCAAGCAGAGATATAGGATTAAAAACTGCCGACATTTATCCGACGATCAAAGAAGAACCATCATTATTGGGGTATTCTAAGGGTAAAGTTAATAATAAAATGAAAAAGAATCGACTAAAAATTGGGACAGACAAATGCTCTACATTAAAGAAAACCAGTATAATAACAAATAAATCTGATTCTCGGTTACCTATTAAAAAATTGATCATTAAGCTTATTTCAACTGAGACAGAAATTTCGAAGGCATTCATGACGAAAAAAGAAGTAAGTACTGAAGAGAGTCAAAAGTGCTCTGTCATTGCTACGCCCGTAAGTGCTGAGGGTTATTTAAGTGCGAAAGATACGCACATCCACAATCAAACTCACCATGAAATTAAAAAAATCCACGCCAATAAATGTTCCGGTTTCTGCAGCTCCAGTTGTTTCAAATGCCAAACTCAAATCCAGCCAGTGACTATTGAAAACAATTGCCCTTCATTCAAGGACAGCGGTGGATTTTTTAATGAATCTGAAAGTCATTTACCCATTAAAAAATTGGTGATTAATCTGAATGCGATTAAAAGGTATGCTGCAGAGGCTTCCACGACCAAAAATGCAGTGAGAGCTGAAAAGAATCGAAAATCAGCAAGTGCTACTTTTTTAAATACTAAGAGATCTCAAGGCGAGGAGGAAATTCAAACCTGCCATAAAATTCCGTCTAAAAGACGAAAACTCCGTGATAAAAAATATTCTATTCTCCGCAATTCCAGGCGTTCGAAACGTCATAAAAACCTCCCACCAATTACAAATCGAATGGATGATTGGCTAGAGATGCCGAAGATGCCAGACAAAATTAATTGGCATAGTTTAAGTCCAGTGTGTGCGAATACAATGCCAACTGTACACACTTTGAATGCCATCGAGGGTACATACACTGATGAATTAACTCAGACAAATCAGGTTCCACAGGTGAGCAACGGCACGTCGAAACTTGTGAATCACATTGTAAGTGGTACCCGGTCAGGAGTAAATTGCGATTTTGATGCGGCCGTCAATATGGAGCGTCCACTGACAGATTTATATTCGGTGCATATGGGTGAATTTTATCTTCATATCTTGCCGTGGATCGATATTATCGGGAATCAACGAACCTTTTTCCCTCCAAATACTTCAGAGGAAATTGAAAATTTGATAAAACTGCCTGACCCATGGTAAAAGTAGGTTATTCTAATGCTCATTTATTCTCAATTAACTTATTTTAAATGTATCAACTTTTGGAGAAAGTTGCCAAAATAGTTTTCCCATCGTCCAGTAATATATTATTGCAGATCCACACAGAAAGGACGTTTTGCATGGACGAAGATTGCAAGGAATTCGTGGCTGGGATGAGACTAGATACAATTTCAGAAGCCATTTCCCTACCTCATATAGTTTTTGACAGTGTGCTGTGAAATACACATTGCTATAAATCTTTTATTTGCTACAATTTTTTGATTTATATAAGCTAAACTTTATGTATTTAACAAATATCTACCAATGTCATGTAAGTTGTAATCGTGCTTCATTTCGTATATAAATTGAAACGTGATTACTGTTGGTTTCACCGACATTGGTTGCGTTGTTTTACGAATAAACTAATTATGCTAGCATTATGAGTTGTTTTGCGTGCAAGCATCGGAAATAATTCACTACAAAACATCTCTGATGGTTGTTGAGATCGTTCACTTTGATCAGTTTACCTCTGATTTGTTGGAAGTAACTTCTAAATTATTTTGACGGGTGCGTGATTTTGTTGAAATGAATTATAGTAATTCGATGCTTTCCTTAAACAACATTTGAAGAATTAGTTCGTTTTTGAAGACCATGATAATTATTTCTATCCCAGATTTCACGCGACGGAAAAAATTTGCCGATGATAATATCTATTTCAAAACTGAACGCAAAAAATATAGGTGGTTGAACAATTCAATTTTATACTTTTCTGTCGTGCAAATTTCACAATTTTTTCTTCTTCTTTCTCTTCATTTAGGACTGGTTTATGTCTGAATTCCAAAACTCTACAGATGATCAAGTCAATTCAGCGGAACGTTTTGAAGATTCTCTGTATAAGACAGAAGCAACGGAAGGCTTTGTTTTTTCAACGGAAGCTGAATTGCCCTATTTCAACCAAGAAGAAGAAAATAAAGAAAACTGCTAAAAAGACGAGCTATCGCAAATACTAGACTTTATTTGCAACTATATTATGTGAACAAGTATTTCTTGCACATTATCTAGCATTTAGTTAACTGAAAAAAATTTCCGTTGAAAGCATGTTCGTCTACATTTTGTTGCTGCGAAAGTTCACTTGTGCATGCTATCCGACATTACTCTATTTTCAGTCAAAGCTGGATTCATCAAATATATCGCCTATAACTGTTTATGTACATATGTATATATTTTTATTCATTCTGTTCTCTATGTCATTTTATTTATGATTATTTAATAGACTATACAAAGTGGAAATGAAGATTTAAAAAAATTGTTTTGTAACAAAATGAGTTAATTTAAGCTTTCTATAATGGACAATTACTCTTCTTAAACGAATATTGGTTGCGCGGGTGGTGATAACAATTATTATAATCAAGGTTGCGGTCTTGATATAAACACCTGACCCATTAATTACTTACATATGTCAGTATAAACTAAGAATTGTATAGTGTAGAAAAGGCAATTCATCCAGTAGACCGGTTTCGTCCTTATTGGGAACTCATCAAGTACTGGCCAGAATTTGCCGCGGACAGGATACGAACCTGGGCACGTCTGCTTCGGAATCTGGTGCTCTAACCACTGAGCTATCCTGCCGCACACTACACTACACACAATTTTCAGTTATATACTAACTAACGTAACTTGGTTAGTCAATTTTTCCTTTACGTGGAGCTCATATGGCATCCATTTAGACCCAAAGTTCCAACTAACCATGCTCAATCTGTCATTACTGAACAGACACCACATTACATGGGGAAATGGTATTGAAATGAACATTTATATAATTAAACGAACATTGGTTGCGCGGGTGGTGATAACAATTATTATAATCAAGGTTGCGGTCTTGATATAAACACCTGACCCATTAATTACTTACACATGTCAGTATAAACTAAGAATTGTATAGTGTAGAAAAGGCAATTCATCCAGTAGACCGGTTTCGTCCTTATTGGGAACTCATCAAGTACTGGCCAGAATTTGCCGCGGACAGGATACGAACCTGGGCACGTCTGCTTCGGAATCTGGTGCTCTTCTTGTTTGGTACCTTTATATCGTCTGTAGTTTTGAAGGCGGAAATCTTCGCAGGGATATAACCATATTCGACATATCTTTCTGACAGCCCAGATTCCCTTATTGTCTTAGATTTGTCAATCCATAAACCTGTTTTGCACATTAATAATTATATTAATTGTTTTGAAGAAATAGTCACCACTCCTTTAAATAATTGATTATGTTTATTTGAGATCAACAATCCCGATTCTTAAGGAATTTTTCGCCTCCGAGCAATATTCTCGTTGTACGGTGAAAATTGCTATTAGCGGCCCCATTACCTAGCAAAACACGTCTCCCTATTTGCAACTTTGACGCATGCCTACGCAGTGTACAGTGAAACAATTATTGATTGCGAGAAGGGTGATAACAATTATTTCAATCAATCTTCTCTTCCTCAATATAATCCGTTGTACAACAAAGTTTATCTAAAATCAGCTCCACGTTCTACTGCGTTTTGAACTAATATATTTTTCATTCCATATATTTGCGTTGCTCGTCAGTTTGCCTTCGTACTCTGACGATGATCACGGAAGGTTGAAACGCGTCAGTGCGTGCGTCAGGCGGTAGTTTTTCTATGCCGACGACTGAATAAATACAATGGGATTTGTGTTTACTTCAAGCTCGCAAACTTGATTTTAAGAATTGTTACCACCACCCGCGCAATCAATTATTGTTTTATATTGATTTGATTGTTTGAGGAATATTTGAAACAAATAAATATTTTCAAAAAATCGAATTAGGGTAACCCGACACCTTAGTCATAGAGACTCACATTTCTGGCCAATCTAAATTAACGTGTCTTGGTTCATCCATCACGCAAACATCTAGAAGATGAAGCGGCTCTTATTATACTGCGCACTAGCCGATGTATTATGTAATCATTAAATGTTTCGTTTTTCATTTTTATGTGTGTGTGTGTGTTATTAAATAGCACCACATTACCTGTTTTCAATATGTACGAATGATTTCTATTTCAATTCATCCTGAGTTTTGACGGCCCACATCTTAAGGATAGCTAGTACCATTTACTCATAGTAACTACTTTTTTAAAGCACCACAAGTCGACTTTGTTCATTCTTATATAAATGCAAGCATTAACCACAAATTGGATATGTGTCACATCAGCTCGTGGGACTGATGGTAGATATGCTGTTTTACAGCAAGCCATATACAAAGTAGTTGGTATTTATTGCCTGATCGGAAGATTGAATTGAATAGTTTCCTTCGAGTTCACCGAAATCCATAACTGCTTCATTGTATAACATGTCAAATACAGCGAAAGCTGCAAATAGTTAATAATTGTACATGAATTTATATTGTGCAACAGACGACTCTAATCATGTAAATCATATGCACGGCTACGAAATGTTAGAACTGCGTATGTAAATCTGCTTAAACTAAAAATTCATTGCTGTTTGATCTCCGTTAGTATGATTGCGGTCGTTACCTTATTACAACAATAGTAGCACAAAACACATCAGATTTCGTGAGTGACGATACCTATACTAAAAGATCGGAATTTTTATTGGAAGAATTTCTAACGACACGATTGCAATCTGTGATTTATTTACGCGTGGCAAAAGCTGCAATGTGTCATGCTCTGGCCTGATTTAATATTCCGAAACAGACTTTTCCAGTCAAGTGAAATGTTTGCGAGAAAGCGAAAGATAAGAACGAGATATAAAACATAGCTTTCGTTCTGCATGTACAACTGAACGTTTCTCAATGGTATAATTGCCGTCGTTCTCTGGAGATAAACCTAATATTATGCCAATCAAGTTTGCGAACTTGAAGTATACACAGATCCCATTGTATTTATTCAGTCGTCGGCATAGAAAAACTACCGCCTGACGCACGCACTGACGCGTTTCAACCTTCCGTGTTCATGGTCAGAGTACGGTGGCAAATTGACGAGCAACGCAAATATATTAAATGAAAAAAATATATAGATAAACTATGTTGCACAACGGATTATATAGAGGAAGAGAAGATTGATTGGAAGAATTGTTATCACTCTTCTCGCAATCACTAATTGTTTCACTGTACACTACATAGGCATGTGTCAAAGTTGCAAATTGGGAGTCGGTTTTGCTAGGTAATGGCGGCCTCTAATAGCAATTTTCATTGTACAACAAGAATATTTCTCGGAGGTGAAAAATTCCTTAAGAATCGGGATTGTTGATTTCAGGTAAACATTAAAAATTATTTAGTCAGTTTGCCATCATACTCTGAAGATGATCATGAAAGGTTGAACCGCGTCAGTGCGTTGCGGGTGTCGGCAGTTTTGTTATGTTGTTCGAAGACTGGTTAAATACAATGGGATTAGTGTTTACTTCAAGCTCGCAAACTTGATATAAAGTATTGTTACCACCACCCGCGCAATCAATTATTCTTAAATTGTATTGCCTATATATGTATATGTGGCGAAAGCTCCTAACAGTTAATGTTCGTGACTGCATAGAAATTGTGTAGCCGACATTTCCAGTCATGTTCAATGTATGCGAGACTACTAGAGGTGAGAGACGCATATCGAAATTTGATTTCCATATATATGCAATGCGGTTTGTTCCTCGATAGTCAGTTTGCCGTCGTACTCTGATGATGATCATGTAAGGTCGAAACGCGCCAGTGCGTTGCGACTGGCGGTGGTTTTGTTATGTTGTTCGACGACTGGTTAAATACAATGGGATTGGTGTTTACTTCAAGCTCGCAAACTTGATTTTAAGAATTGTTACCACCACCCGCGCAATCAATTATTGTTTTATATTGATTTGATTGTTTGAGGAATATTTGAAACAAATTAATATTTTTAAAAAATTGAATTAGGGTAACCCGACCCAATTATTTGTCAAAAAGATTTGTGAACTTGAACAAATTGGCTGAGTGTCCCTTTAACCTGTTATCAATTGGACAGATGAAACTGGAGGACCACGCCAAAACGAAAGACAACATGCCTGAAAATAAACATTTGTGCACGACTGAGTCAATAATGGGAAAGTTCGTTTAGCTCTCAATCCATCACTACAATAATTACCAGATCTCGGACATCACTTTGCGATACAGCGAGAAAGACGTTGACACATGCACAAACGCGCATACAGACACACGCGCATATACATGTAATAATCAGCCCAAACAAGGAATAGAGGTAAAACCGAGTCAGATTATTTGCCACCCACATAATAAAATTAAAATCCAATATATATATATATATATATATATATATATATATATATATATATATATATAATTTTTGATGTTTAGTAGTTCAGAAATAAATGGACATTATCCACTTTGTTTTTTAATGTTTTCGGTCAAATAACATAGGCCGATCGACCAGACTGTTAAGTACTTGAATGAGAGAACATTGCAACTTAAACGCCTGTTTTAAATCAAATGGTGAATACAAGTCTACAATTGCGCAACAAATCGTCCTCCAGATGTCGCATTATATATATATATATATATATATATATATATATATATATATATATATATATATATTACATCAATTTGGAATAAATTTACTTCTAATGCCCTTTGGTCTGCAAAATAGCAATCAGACATTCTAGTGTTTGGCTATGAGCAATAGATATAGGGCACAACAAGGAACTTCAATGGCAGAATTGGTATATTTAGAACCATTAAAGCTGCCTGGTGATCTTTTACTAGACACCCGAAGCAGTCTTGATTGGTATTCTAGTTACATGAATTGGTTTATAGGAGCTCTTTAGCTCTGAAAATGTCTAGAAAAGTAAATACCAAGTGCACTGTGTCCTCCGATTTAAGATCGACATCGCATTTTCATGTGGCTAATGGAAATTGGAAGAATTGCCTGACTCAATTTTTAAAGGACCTTAGAAGATGAATAGGATGACAAACGAAAATGTCCTCATAGAATTAACGAATTGGAGGATTGTGTAACTTTGGATTGCATTCCCTAGTTTGTCTGGATTTATCACCAGACCGAAGGACTAGATAAGTTAAATGACCATCGTTCCATGGACATGCCTGATGTGTGCAATCGAAACTTGCGGGCACCAACGACAAACCAGCAGATGAACCATGCGTAACGTGAAATTCAAGGTCACCGGTATGCACAAATTATTCCGGAAAGGTTAAAAGTCAGCCAAAGAACAAGCATTACTTCTATTAATAGGTTTCTTTTTTTAGAATGTGTCTGAAGTTGAAGATATTTCTCCGACAAAAATAAATTAACACATATTGATAAATTTAAACCACCGTGGTTGATTGGAACGAATATTATTAAATTAGTAAAAATTCGTTTAAACTCCACAATATTCTTTATTTTAATCTTTTTGGGTATATACGCTGTTGAATTGTGCTTAATTGCAGTTTTCTGTATTTTTTTTACTGGCGTGCGTGATCATCTTTGTTGACTTGCAGCTACCATCTTGTTTCTCGTAACTGTTTTACAATTTGTGATTTTCACAACCTAGTACTGTTAAAACGAGTTTCCGTTTTCATTTGTGCATAATGGGATGGTTCAGGAACATGTGCTTTAATTATTCTGTTTTTTGTTCTCGTTCCAGGTCAAGCATTCGGTGTGATGTGAAGAGTTAAATGTGCACTGTCCTTCGCCTATTATTTGATTAATCAAGTAAATATAGTTGTGACTAACATGGAGGCTAAACTTCAGTTTAAGGAATCTGATAGCATGGTAAAGGGAGTTGCAGGTATGAAATTATTGGATATGGAAGGGAAAACTGTCCATTCAGACTCCTATATATTCATTAAAACTGGTACAGACTTGGCGTCTATGAGGCTATCATTAACTGATAGGGCGTCCAAAAATCAATTTTGGTGGAATGAAACTACTTTTATGATGCTACTTTAAGTAACATATTATATTTCATAATAATCCACCCCTATATAATAATATAATTATATCGTCCAATTAATTACTTCAGTGAGAATATAAAGTACATAGAGAAAATATAAACATTCTTAAGATAATTCCTACATTTGTCAAGAAGAAAAGCGAAGCTTCGTAGATGCGTGTTCGTTTTCCAAGGAATCTGTTGATTATATTTAAATTTAATTTGCGAACGTAATCTAAAAATTTATCTCCTTTTCATTTCAAATCCACCTTGAATTTTTACTCATCGACAAGCACCCTGATGCTAACTGGATCAAGGAGAAATTTATCAAAATGTGAATTTAACTATGCTCCTCTATCTTGTGTTTATGCTTGGAATGTACCAAAGTAATTCGGGAACATTTTATCTCATAATCTAATTTTTTTAAATTAAATAGCATTTACTCTAAAAATGAAACTGAAAACTGTCAGAATGCGAGACGCTTGCACTCTGAAATTTTTAATATAAATTTGTTTTACTTGTTAAATATTTCGCTTAAATGTAAAGTTTCGTTAGCATTTATACATTATAGAACAAATAAGAACTAAAACACATATGCATTAGCACTTTCACGCATTTCCACATACTCTTAGGCACTTGGGCATAAATATAATCCACAAATTTCATGTTTGCTTAACTCCGACGAAAGGATGTTCGAATTGATAGCTTCTATAATCTGCAAGATAGATAAAATGCCATGAGTCGAATTTACTTTTGCCTTTCGATATACCATGTCTATCATACGAACGAGATGGAAACCTGACTAAAGTGAACTAAATCTCTCTGTATTTTGAAGAAAAGCAATATCATATGTGTTTGGCATGCCGACATAGTAATCTCGCAAACGTGGCAGTTTATAAAATATGGCAATTGGAATGGAAATATGCAATCAGAATCAGAATATTATTTCAGTCTTTTCACATATTTTCATGTATTACAATTAAACAATCAGCGATTGTGCGGGTGGTGATAACAATCTTTCAAGCATGTTTGCATACTTTGAACAAACCTCAATTACATTTAAACAAATCAGGCAAATGATTTACGAGAATTCATCCTCGATTTATATAAAAGAAGGAACATCATGAAGAATACAGACGAAATGTTTGCTCTAAATTTAATCTAAGGACTATAAAGAATAATAAAATATTGATTTGAGCGTTTAGGGAAATATTTAAAACAAATAAATATTTTCAAAAAATCGAACCAGGGTATTCTGGTGCAATTATCTCTCAAAATTATTCAGTCAGGTAGTTGATGAATGTCAAATAAAGTGGCGCAACCTGTTTAACTAATAAATTTAATTTGCTACATTGTGCGATGTCATATTTTAATATATATATATATATATATATATATATATATATATATATATATATATATATATATATCCAATACATCAATTTGTAAATAATGGACTTGAACAGCTCTGTAGTACCGTGGATCCACTCTGCGTTATTCGACGATTATTCTGCCTCCATATGGGAGAAGAATCTTCGTGATTTCTCTAATTTCTAACAATCACAGGCATCCGTGCATGAGAACCAAACTTTGTAAAAAAAACTCTGCCGACGTTACGTAGTGTGCAAATAGCACCTTTATGATTTTCTTCGTTTAGCGACATCGACGATACTTGACTTTTCTTTTAATTGCATAAAAACTCCTGCATTACGGCCAGAATTTCAAGCCCTTTTGTAGTTGCTTGAATTCTCTACGAGACAAAGCAGTTTAGGCGACAATTGTTAAATTTCACGACAGCAGACTTAGTTTTAAATTAGCAGTATGAAATTTTATAATCAAGTTTGTGTAGGGAATGAAACCAGCCCATTTTTATAGAAATGTATGTTTTATACTTAGATTTATCATCCTCTTGGATGGTTTGGCATATAAAGCTAGCATGTACTATGTGAATTTTATGTGGAAATGACAGGAAATTTGTTTGCAAAGTGTCATAAGCGAATAATTTAAAATTTCAGTTAAATACTGTTTGTTGCGCAGATCTAATATATATGAAAGTATGTATTAGATGTTGCGAACCTAGTAACAAATTATTTCAGTTGTGACCAGAAGGATAAACCATGAGATTATACTTTACGTTCATGCTGTCTTTGGTTTATCCTTCTGGTCACAATTTAAAATTTCGTCTGTCACAAATTGTGACGGTAGATTTTATGCTTCATGCCTACTTAATTAAGTTGAATTTGTGCTTACTTAATCAACGAAATTATTTTAAATGTCGTTTACCATTCATGTGCACTTCTTTTTGCCTTGTTGAAATCTTCATGTTAACTTTGCACTTCGGGGATCTTCTTCATAGCGTAATATACTAAACGATAAGAAAATAAAGTGATGCAAAACATGCAACTGCAGTTGCTAAAATTCAAGAAAGAAGACAGTAAAGTGTAATGAAATAATCGTTACATCCAAACAGTTTTAGTAAGTGATAAAGTGGCAGTTAATTGATAGATTACAATAGGAAACGATTTAATTATAAACGAACAGATTTATACCAAAATTTTTAAGAGACAATACACAAATGTACATTATTAATTATTGCACAATGAACATTAGATGAATATATCTTAGGTATCTATCTATCTATCTATCTATCTATCTATCTATCTATCTATCTATCTATCTATCTATCTATCTATCTATCTATCTATCTATCTATCTATCTATCTATCTATCTATATCTATCTATCTATCTATCTATCTATCTATCTATCTATCTATCTATCTATCTATCTATCATTGCAACATCTATCTATCTATCTATCTATCTATCTATCTATCTATCTAACTATCTATCTATCTATCTATCTATCTATCTATCTATCTATCTATCTATCTATCTATCTATCTATCTATCTATCTATATATCTATCTATCTATCTATCTATCTATATATCTATCAATCTATCTATCTATCTATTTTTCTATATATCCATCCATCTATCTATATAACTATCAATCAATCTATCTATCTATCTATCTCTATATATATCTATCTATATATTTATATATCTATATATCTATATATCTATATATCTATATATCTATCTATTTATCTACCTAACTGTAATTGTCAATTTTGGTGAACTATAGCATAAATTGATATCCATCATGTTAGCAATATGTACCGACTTGGAAACCATAGTGTTAGTACCATGTACCTTTTCGGTACAATAATCTTGGTATCGGTGACTAACACAATAGCCATAGTGTTAGTATCCTTTACAGACTCGATATATATATTATATAGTGTGAGTTAGCGTTGAAGTCGCATTGTCGTTGACTTTAGATGATGTTAGCTTCTCTATTGCAGGTATACACATTCGTCTTGGAGATTGTACCGTCCTATTATTCCAACTTCTTTGACAAAATATATCGTGGTTAAAGGGCGTAATACCGGCTCCTACTGATGAGTCGCCAGTAAGCACAAAACGAATGTGCATGGGATTATGCTTTCCGTTCATGCTGCCTTTGGTTTATCCTTCTGGTTAAAACTGAACTAATTTGTTACTAGGTTCGCAACACCTAATACATACTTGCATATATATTAGTTCTCCGCAAAAAAAGGATTTAATTGTTATATATTTAATTGAATGATGTCATGCTTACCGCAAAATTTGATTACTGATATCGATCAAGGCCACGTGTATGGATTTACTGAAGTAACAGGTGTTCATAAATTGTTTTAATTCTCATTTTCGGTGGAATATAGCATAAATTGATATCCATCATGTTAGTAATATGTACCGACTTGGAAACCATAGTGTTAGTACCATGTACGTTTTGAGTACAATAATGTTGGTATCGGTTACTAATACAATAGCCGTAGTGTTAGTATCCTTTACAGACTCGATATATATATTATATAGTGTGAGTTAGCGTTGAAGTCGCATTGTCGTTGACTTTAGATGATGTTAGCTTCTCTATTGCAGGTTTACACATTCGTCTTGGAGATTGTACCGTCCTATTATTCCACATTCTTTGACAAAATATATAGTGGTTAAAGGGCGTAATACCGGCTAATACTGATGAGTCGCCAGAAAGCACGAAACGAATGTGCATGAGATTATACTTTCCGTTCATGCTGCCTTTGGTTTATCCTTCTGGTCACAAACGAACTAATTTGTTACTAGGTTCGCAACACCTAATACATACTTGCATATATATTATTTCTCCGCAACAAACAGTATTTAACTGTTATTTACTGTGGCAGTTTGAATTATAATGTATTGGTATGGAAATCAAACTCGCAAACTTTAGTTATGGAATCGTTATTAATATCTGCGTATTCAACGATTTTTTAATTGTAAAACTAATGCCTGAGGCGAATATTGTTTAAAGTTAAGGCTCATGACTACGAAGATGTTATTTAGCCAACATTATTTGACAAAATAAATAATTGGTATAGAGCGAAGTACCGGCTTCTGCTGACGTGTCGTCAGTAAGCACGAAACGGATGTGTATATGAGACGATACATTTCGTTCATACTGGAAACCTTTGATTTCTATTTATGTAAAATTGTAATTTATGCCAATTACACGATCTGTGCAGCGACTAACAAAAGCTAACTAAATTAATTGCTCTTAACTTGCGTTAGTTAAAACACGAATCGGGCAAATATAATGTGCCTTGGAGAATTGTCGAAATAAACCAGCTGTTATTTTTTCTTATATATGTATATGTATATATATATATATATGTATATATATATGTATATATATATATATAATGCCCATTGCTTTCAATTATTACACATAGTAATTTTTTGAGGACGAGAAAATATGTAACGAAATGTTTGCTCTAAATTTAATCTAAGGGCTATAAAGAATAATAAAATATTGATTTGAGCGTTTTGGGGAAATATTTGAAACAAATAAATATTTTCAAAAAATCGAACGAGGGTATTCTGGCGCAATTATCTATCAAAAATATTCAGTCAGGTAACTGATGAATATCAAATAAATTGGCGCAACCGGTTTTCTTAATAATTGGAATTTGCTACATTATGACATGCCAAATTTCTATAGATTATATATATATATATATATATCCATTAAATCACTTTGAAAATAATTGATTGAAAAATCATTGCCTTTAACAGGTCTGGAATACCGAAGGTCCACTGCGTTATTCGACGGCTATTCTGCCTCAGTATACGTGGAAGCATCTTCGCCATTTATCTTATTTGTAACTATCACAGGAGTCCGGGAAAAAAGTCTACCGACGTAATCTATTGTGGAACAAACACCATTATTTTTGTAAATTGTATAAACACCATTATTATTATTATTGTGGTTATTTAAAGTCATCAACGACAACCCCTTTCTTTTTATTGCATTAAGGGCCTCCAGCCTTAGGGCCAGAATTTCGAGCACATTTGCAATTGCTTAAATTATCTTCGTGACTAAGCAGATTGGGCGATAATTGTTAAATTGCACGACTGTAGACGCAGTTTTAAATTGGCAGTTTGAAATGTTATTATCAAGTTTGTGTTTGGAATGTAGCTAGTCCTTCTTATAGAAATAAATGATTTTATTTAGATTTCTCATCCTCTTTGATGTTCTGGCAGAAAAAGCTAGCATGTGCCATCTTAAAGGCGTATCTGAATTTAATGTGCAAATGAATGAAGGTTAAATTTACAGCCGCCAGCTGTAAAACAGGTAATTTATTTTGAATCGTGTCATAACCAAATAATTAGAATACCGTCATACACGATTTGCGAAGGTTGACTTTCTAATTAATGCCTAATAAATGAAGTTTAATTTTTGCTTACTTGGTCAACGAAATTATTTTAAATGGCGTTTACCAATTCATGTGCACTTATCTTTTGCCTAGCTGAAAAATTAAAATTAACATTCCACTACTTGGCTTTTCCTCGTAACGTAATATTCAATTACAATTTCACCATATTTAAATTTCCTTGGTTTGTCAATCATAATATGCTAACGAATGTACAATAACAGGCATGAAGACACTTAACCTACGCGTACAAATAGGAGTGTCGTAAGTGTGTTCATTTACAAGTACAATTAGTGCTGAGTTATAATACGATATATATATATATATATATATATATATATATATATATATATATATATATATATATGTCGAAGTTAGTGTTACACTTAATGCGGCCCTGCGTGTCTAATTTCAGTATTCCGGTCGTGGCACCAAGTATATTACCTGATAAATAACTTAACTCGACAAAATTAGCTAAATATCGGTAAAAGCGTAGACATTTTAAAAGATGTATTATTTTGTTTCTCAGTGCTGTCCTTTTCGTTTCGGATTTGACCGCATATTTCTTGTGCGGGACAATTGTTAGCACTCATAGGTCGGCAAAATCTTTAATACAGAAACTAATTCATATAGTATCTGAGTATAAATGTGTACTGAGCGGAAAAACGATTTAGTTAGTGTAACTTCCGTATTCGGTCTTGTCAAAATGATAGAATAATACTCTATAGAGTTTCAATAGTTTTTTAATCTCTCTGTATATAACCGATTGCAAGCTGGATGGAATTAGGTGAACTGGGGGGCAGGTGAGGATTACAGCAATATAGAATTCAAAATTTGTTGATCTTTCTATGCGTCCGGTACAGCAATTAATATATAGACATCATTGATAGGCGTGTATGTCAATCCATTAGGTGTGCTTATAGTTAAAATACACATGTTTATAGGTAGATGTGTGCGCAGAGGGGGACAGGGATAAGTTTTTGTATACATTTGAGTATTAGAGACTAGGTATGAAGACCGGATATTAGGAAGACAATTAAAATAAAATATATATAAATATATCTGCCTTGAATGAGGATACCACATTTGCCACAAGTTGTGTTTTACTCCTGTGCGTATTGTGTCAACCCTGAAGATGAGACTGGAAATAACGTCTCGAAATATAGGTGAAAGATCAATGGCGGATCTTGATCCTAAAGCGCTTTCAGACAATCAGCTAATTGAAGGCTTAAAGGAGAAGGGACAAGTGAGAACCCATCAACTGAGGCCAAAAATTACATCATCTGAAAAGATAAAAGGTTCAAGATTTTGCCGACCTATGAGTGCTAACAATTGTCCCGCACAAGAAATATGCGGTCAAATCCGAAAGCGTAGACAGTCACATCCGATTATGGTGGTTGATGAAACTAGATTAAATCACTTTAGTGGGCCAAGTTTTAACATCATAGCAGACAAATGTGCACGGAGAGTGGGGATAATTTAAAGATGTCAATTAAGATAATGGAGATACAGATATGTGGAACTATGTTCTATTCACATCGCTAAACGCAAAAACCCTATTTAATTTCAACCATATATTATATATATTCTAATGTCTTTATAAATTAAAATCACGCACGTTTTTTTGCTTATTGTTGCATCCGTTCCACTGTTGGTTGTGGTGTTATATATATATATATATATATATATATATATATATATATATATATATATATAATGGGCTTTTAAGTCAAGCACACGATGTATATTCTATGCTATCTGACTTAACTAGACTAAGTTAGCTCAATATTGGTAAATTATTTCATGTCAAACCGAGCGTAAACATTCACATCCGATTAGTGGTTGATGAAACAACACAATAGACGAATTTTGACGGATTTTGGGTTTAATTTAAAGGTGTCAGTAGCTAAACTACAAAACCCTATTTATTTTTACTCATATTATACATACATGTGCAGGGCAATCAGTGTAAGAAATTTCAAAATTGCTTTGTTGTGCTATATATAAAGTTGTGTTATCAAATCACACACATGTAAAACAAGAGAAGAAATAGATAGTTGATTAGTAGAAAAATGAGAAACATTAGACGGTGCTAAGGCCGATGAATATATCATATGAAAGTAATTTATTTTTCGATGGATGTTGGACGAATATATAATTAGGTAACTATAGGAAATATTGGTCGGATATCGGATAGATAGACGAATAAGGCAATTGTTAATTTATGGATAGGTGGGTGCATATTATGAAAGAATATAAGTAATAATGGGAATGTAAAGTCAGATTTAATAATTATATATATATACAGTATGTGATGGTATGACTATAACATGAAAAAGACGAAACATTCAATTCGGGCCCTGCAGGTCGAATTTTAGTTTTCCTTTTGTGAATGTGTGCCTGTCACACACAAAATATATTGTTGGATGATGATCATGGGTGCCGAAACGCGTCAGTCCTTTCGATTGGCAGTAGTTTTGCTGTGTTTTAATGAAATAGGTAGGTGAGTGCATATTTAGATAAAGAATAATTAATAATTATACATGCATATATATATATACCTTGATATAAACGCCTGACCCATTATACACATACATATTTCTGTTTAAACTAAAAAATGTATAGTGTACAAATACAAATCATTTAATAGTCACGTTTCATTGTTATTGGTAATCTAACGTACTGTTCTGAATTTGTCGTGGACAGGGCTCGTACCTGGGCACGTCTGCTTCGGAATCTGGTGCTCTAACCACTGAGCCATTCTGAGCACACTACAAACAATTTTCAATTATATGCTAACAAATGTATCGCGGTTAGCCTATTTTTATGAGCAGCTCATATGAAATTCTTTTACAATCAAAGTTCCTGCAAATCATCTCCGATTTGCCATTGTTAAAAAAGACGACAACACTTTTGGAAGTTGCTTCGAAACAACATTTATTTAACAAGGGAAGATTGCTTGAACTGGTGTTATTATCAAAAACTATAATCAAGGTTGCTGTTTTGATGTGAAAACCTAACTCACTACATACATATAATTGTGAGTATAATCTATGATTGTAGTGTTGAAAAGAAATTATTCCAGTAGACCAGTTTAGAACTTAGTGGGAACTCCTCAAGTACTGTCCAGAATTTTCCGCTGGCAGTGCTTGATTCTAAACCTGTCTGCATCGGAATCTGGTGCTCTAACCGCTGGGACATCTTGCAGAATGCAACACACAATATCCAGCAATACCGTGAATAATGTTCCTTGATTATAGGTTGTATTAGGTGGAGCGTACATCCCATCGATGTAGATTGAATTTTCCAAATAGCCATCCCGAATCTCTCATTATTGAACAGACACCATACTACATGGGGAAATAGTAATGAAATAAACATTTATATAATTAAACGAACATTGGTTGCACGGGCGGTGATAACAACTACTGCAATCAAGGTTGCAAACTTGAAATAAACACCTGACCCATTAAGTATACACATGTCGGTAAAAACTTAGAAATATAAAGTGCAGAAAAGGCAAGTCATCCAGTAGACCCGGTTCGTCCTACTAGGGATCTCATCACGTATTTGCCAGATTTTTCTGCGACTGGGATCGAACCTGGGCACATATGCTTCGGAATCCTGTGCACTAACCTCAGGGTCACCCTGCTGTTAATCGGTCACGTGGAGCTCATTTGGCACTCTTTTTGACGTCCCACCTAACCATCCCCATTCGGCCATTATTGAATAAACACAACACTAGATTGTGAACTAGCATTAAAAAAACATTTAAATAATTTAACGTACATTGTTTACGCGGGTGGTGATAACAATTACTATAATCAGAGTTCCGATCTTCATAAAAATAACTCGCCCGTAACGTACAAAATATTGTTCGTATAATCAGAGAATTGTATTGTGCAGAAAAGGCGATTCATCCAATCGTCCAATTAGGTTCTTGTTCGGGACTAATCACCTATTGTCCAGAATTTGCCGCCGATATGGTTCGAAAACAGGCATTAGGCTTTGGAATCTGGTGGCCTAACGAAAAAGACACCCTGCGGCAAACTACACATAATTTTGTGCTTTATACGAATTTATGGTTCGCTTTAAGTTAGCACTTAAATGGCATCAGTTTAGACTCATTTTTCCATTTAATCAATCCAAATCTGTCATTATTGAACTTTCGGTCTGGAAAGATGCCATATGATCTCCAAATCAAGAAAGTCTAACCGAGAAACATTATATAGGATATACATGAAATGTGTGTGTTGTTTGAGGCATGGTAGCTCAGTTATTGGAGCAACAGATTCCGTGGCAGACGTGCCCAGTATAGAGCTATGCCAACGATACTGCGACGAATGTACAGGAGATTATACATTTCGTTCATGCTGTCTATGCTTTATCCTTCCGGTTACAACTGAATTAATTTGTTACGAGGTTTGCAACACCTAATACATATTTAAATATTTATTAGATCTCCGCAATAAAGAGTATTTAACTATTAAATATTGAATTGAATGATGTCATGCTTACCGCGAAATGTGATAACTGATATCGATCAAGTCCTGAGTGTATGGATTTACTGGAGTAACAGGTGTTCAGAAATAGTTGTAATTCTCAATTTCGGTGAACTATAGCATACATTGATATCCTTCATGTTAGTACCATGTACCTTTACGTTACTATAATGGTGGTATCGGTTACTGACACAATAGCTATAGTATTAGTATCCTTTACAGACTCCGTATATATATATTGTATAGAATGAGTTAATGATGAAATCGCATTGTCGAGACTTTATATGATGTTAGCTTCTCTACTATGGGTTTAAACATTCGTTTATGAGGTTGTACCGTCCTATTATTCCAAATATATAATGGGTATAAGGTGTTATACCGGCTCCTACTGATGTGTCGCCAGTGAGCACGAAACGAATGTGCACGAGGTTATACATTCCGTTCATGATGTTGTTGATTTATCTTTCTGGTTACAACCAAACTAATTTGATATTAGTTTGGCAACACATAATACATACTTGCATATATATTGGTTTTCCGTAAAAAAACAGTATTTAACTGAAAATATATGTATCGTACTAAAACTGAAGGCCACATGGAATAAGCACGCCGTTTAGTTGAAAGTATATTTTGTTTTATTCTCAAATAAATGGTCGAGATAATTTGAAGTACTACATTAATTTATGCTCAAAACCAAAACACCATACTTCATATATCTGATATTCACAAAATCAAATAGGTAAGTTACATATTTAATTGAGCAATATTTTGTTACTCATGGGATGTGATAATTGACGAGGCCAGAGTTCATAGATTTGTGGGAGTAACAGATTTTCAGACGACGTCATAAATATCATATTTTGCGAAATTCAGCCTATTTTGATTGCTATTGGGTTAGCTCACTTTACAGGATCGATATTTTAGATAAACACCAATCTCATTATATTTAATCAATCACAAGACAGCAAATCTAAAAGCACCTGTGCAATCGATTACACATTTCCAGTACAGGAAAATATATGCTGTGTTACTATAGGTAAGAGTCACATATCTGACTTCTTTATCTTATATATTAATTGTGGTTTTATAGCCTTCAGTCGGATTAACAATTCGCATTGTGGATGAACATGGAAGATCGAAATTCATCTGTTTGCTCGACTGACAGTAGTCTTGTCAATTTATGTGAGTGATCAAGTACACTGAAACCGTATTTACTTCAAGATCGGAAAATTTGTTTAAATTAACATTAATCAACTATTCTCAAGAAAATCAAGTTTCGTTGCAAAAGGTAAAATATATGCATTCTTCGCTGGAATTTGCACACATAGTAGCAAGTTAAGGCCTGTACGTCCTCGAGGACTTGCCAATCTCCGTCGACTCACATGATGTAATTCTGTCCAAATACGGTTTCCATACCTATAGTCTACTTATACGTAAGAGCCCGAACTATGCTCAATTTCCACTGTATATTTTGCCTAATTCCGCGGATCCGCGCGTAGCTCCTTCACAAGATGTCTTTCAACATTGACATATTTAAAATGTCAAAACTGGCAGGCGCGTGCACAGATGCCCGTAGCAAATTCAAGGCCTTCCAGCACAGCGACAGGTACTTTCGTGCGCTTTTACATTTTCGAATGTTAAATACTGTTTGTTGCAAAGAACTAATATATATGCAAGTATGTATTAGGTGTTGCGAACCTAGTAACAAATTAGTTTAGTTGTGACCAGAAGGATAAACCAAAGGCAGCATGAACGGAAAGTATAATCTCATGCACATTCGTTTCGTGCTTACTGGCGACTCATCAGTAGGAGCCGGTATTACGCCCTTTAACCACTATATATTTGGTCGAAGAATGTGGAATAATAGGACGGTACAATCTCCTAGACGAATGTGTAAACCTGTAATAGTGAAGCTAACATCATATAAAGTCTACGACAATGCGACTTCAACGCTAACTCACACTATATACTATATATACTGAGTCTGTAAAGGATACTAACACTATGGCTATTGTGTTAGTAACCGATAGCAACATTATTGCACCGAAAAGGTACATGCTATTAATATGATGGATATCAATTTATGCTATATTTCACCGAAATTGAGAATTTCAACAATTTCTGAACATCTGTTACTTCAGTAAATTCATACACCCTGGCCTTGATCATGCATGAGTTTATACTTTCCGTTCATACTTCCCGTTCATCCGTCTGGTCACAACTGAACTAATTTGTTACTAGGTTCGCAACACCTAATACATATTTGCATATATATTAGTTCTTCGCAACAACCAGTTTTTAACTGTTATATATAGAATTGAATGATGTCATGCTTACCGCGAAATGTGATAACTAAATATCGATCAAGGCCAGGGTGTATGGATTTACTGAAGTAACAGGTGTTCAGAAATTGTTATAATTCTCGATTTCGGTGAAATATAGCATAAATTGATATCCATCATGTTGGTACCATGTTCAGACTCGGAAACCATTGTGTTAGTACCATGTACCTTTTCGGTACAATAATGTTGGTATCGGATACTAACACAATAGCTATAGTGTTAGTATCCTTTACAGACTCGGTATATATATTATATAGTGTGAGTTAGCGTTGAAGTCGCATTGTCGTAGACTTTATATGACGTTAGCTTCACTTTTGCAGGTTTACACTTTCATCTAGGAGATTGTACCGTCCTATTATTACACATACTTGACCAAAATATATAGTGGTTAAAGGGCGTAATACCGACTCCTACTGATGAGTCGCCAGTAAGCACGAAACGAATGTGCATGAGATTATACTTTCCGTTCATGCTGCCTTTGGTTTATCCTTCTGGTCACAACTGAACAAAAATTGTTACTAGGTTCGCAACACCTAATACATACTTCCAGTTAATGTATTGTACTAACGTAAATATACAATCAAATTCATGCTTTTAAATCGAATCAAAAAGAATGTAGATAGTATCCTCTCTACTTTACAACATATAACAAATTTCTACAATTTTATCCGCTACTTATTTAGTTTTACCATCCAGGCATGCATTCGTTTGATTTAGGCACATATACATACATGTAAGATTGGTCTTAGCAACAAAGAATTTTTTGAGACGCTCCAGTTTTTATCAAGCTTAAAACATTTTAAAAGATATATTTATTTGCTCAGTGCTGTCCTTCTTGTTGTGGATTTGACCGCATTTTTCTTGTGCGGGACAATTGATAGCACTCATAGGTCGGTAAAATCTTGAACTTCCCTCATCTTCAGATGATGTAATTTTTGGCCTCAATTGATGGGTTCTCACTTGTCCCTTCTTCTTTAAGCCTTGAATTAGCTGATTGTCTGAAAATGACGTTGGATCATTGTTCCTGGACCGATATTTCGAGATCTCATTTCCAATCTCATCTTCAGGGTTGACACAATACGCACAGGAGTAAAACACAACTTGTGGCAAATGTGGTATTTGTCACAAGTTGTGTTTTACTCCTGTGCGATTGTGTCAACCCTGAAGATGAGATTGGAAATGAGATCTCGAAATATCGGTCCAGGAACAATGGAAAATCTTGATCCAACGTCATTTTCAGACAATCAGCTAATTGAAGGCTTAAAGAAGAAGTGACAAATGAGAACCCATCAATTGAGGCCAAAAATTACATCATCTGAAGATGAGGGAAGTTCAAGATTTTACCGACCTATGAGAAGCTTAAAACAGTTGTCTTGACTAATGAAATTTAATTTATATGTCAAATGCAAGGTAGCAATATTTATTGAGATGGCTTTTTCAGAAATTTCCATCGATTGCTTTTTATTCGTACATTTATTATTCCAAAATTGAAAATAAAAGCCCTAAAAAGGATTGGTATGCAATGCATGTATGTCTGATAAAGTTTTGAGTAAATTGTATTTTCCAGCGTCCATAAAATAAAGCCTGGCCTTTTCAATGTGCACGTTATGAAAACATTTTGACACCAAAAGAAACAATAAATAAATAGAAAATATGTTAACAACCATGTTTAAAGTTGGTAATTTTATATGCTTTCAACATATTTTATGCAGTTTTCAAACGATTACCATGACAAATACTGTTTTTTTGGCGGAGAACTAATATATATCAGTTAAATACTGCTTGTTGCGGAGACCTAATATATAAGGACGTATGTATTAGGTGTTGCGAACCTACTAACAAATTAGTTCACTTGTGTCCAGTAGGATAAACCAAAGGCACATTCGTTTCGTGCTTACCGGCGACACATCAGTAGGAGTCGGTATCACGCCCTTTAACCACTATATATTTGAGTGAAGATTGTAGGATTATAGAACGGTACGATCTCCTAGACGAATGTGTAACCTGCAATAGTGGAGCTAACATCATATAGTCTAAGACAATGCGACTTCAACGCTAACTCACACTATTTAATATATATACCGAGTCTGAAAAGGATACTAATACTATGGCTATTGTGTTAGTAACTGATACCAACATTATTGTACCGAAAAGGTACATGGTACTAACACTATGGTTTCCGAGTCTGGACATGGTACCAACATAATGGATATCAATTTATACAATAGTTCACCTAAATTGAGAATTACAACAATATCTGAACACCTGTTACTCCAGTAAATCAATACACTCTGGCCTTGATCGATATCAGTTATCACATTTCGAGGTAAGCATGACATCATTCAATTCAATATATAACGGTGAAATACTCTTTGCTGCCGAGAGCAAATATGAATGCAAATATGTATTAGGTGTTGCGAACCTAGTAACACATTAGTTCAGTTGTGACTAGAAGGCTAAATGAAAGACAGCATGAACGGAAAGTATAATCTCATGCAAATTCGTTTCGTGCTTACTGGCGACTCATCAGTAGGAGCCGGTATTACGCTCTTTAACCACTATATATGTGGATGCGGAATGTGGGATAATATTATTTAACTGTTATATGTTGAATTGAAAGATGTCATGTTTTCCGTGAAATGTGATAACTTTTATCGATCAAGGCCAGATTTTATGGATTTACTGGAGTAGCAGGTGTTCAGAAAAAGTTGTAATTCTCAATGTCGGTGTACCACGGTCCGACTCGGAAACCATAGTGTTAGTACCATGTACCTTTTTGGGACGATAATGTTGGTATCGGTTATTAACACAATAGCCATAGTGTTAGTATCCTTTACAGACTCGGTATATATATTTATATATTATATAATGTGAGTTAGCGTTGAAGTCGCATTGTCGTAGACTTTGTATGATGTTAGCTTCACTATTGCAGGTTTACACATTCGTCTAGGAGATTGTATTTTCTTATTATCCTACATTCCTCACCCAAATATATAGTGGTTAAAGGGCGTAATACCGTCTCCTACTGATGAGTCGCCAGTAAGCACGAAACGCATGTGCTTGAGATTATACTTTCCGTCTTTGGTTTATCCTTCTGGTCACAACTGAACTATTTTGTTACTAGGTTCGCAACACCTAATACATACTTGATTTCCACGTTATTTATTTTGGTTACTACTACTACTAGTACAAAGCGTTACAGAAGCACAGTACACTGATGCTTCATCGCCGAATTCCATGGAATTCAAAGTTATGCGTGGGCTGCAAATAAACACTAGGATGGCTCAGTGGTTAGAGCACCAGATTCCGAAGCGGACGTGCCCAGGTTCGAGTCCTGTCCGCGGCAACTTCTGGCCAGTACATTACAAGTTCCGAATAAGGACGAAACCGGTCTACTGGATGAATTGCCTTTTCAACACTATACAACTCTTGGTTTATACTGACATCTGTAATTAATTAATGGGTCAGGTATTTATATCAAGACCGCAACCTTGATTATAATAATTCTTATGTGTTTCTTTGATATGTTTGAATGTTTTATCATCTTCTGGAATTGGGCATCGGCAAACAATCATTAATGTTATCTATTATCCTTGCATTTATGCTTGTGTATATACATGCATGTATTAATTCGCTTTTAAAAGATTACATAATTAGTTTATCGCACGTTTCTCGGCTCATCTCTTATTTGATGATATGTTTTATTTTTGTGTGCTAAAGAACTCAGTTAGACATACCTTGACCATAAATAAACATTTCGAAAACGTGCCGCGGGAGAAGGGTGAACGCGGCAAAGGTGGTTATTGGCGTGTAAAAGCCAAAGGTGTAGAATGGATGGAGTCGCAGTTGGCAAAGTTTATAAACTCCTGTTCACCGTCATTTGCTGCATCTCAACATGCCCAATCAGTTATCCAACAACAAAAACAACCGCAGAAACAATATCAACAACAAAAACAACACCCTGTCCATTACTACAAGCAGCATCACAACCAACTAAAACAGCACCTAATACATCAAGAACAAGAAAAGACAGGACGACAACAGCAAATACAGCAGCTGCAACAAAATCAACTGCAGCAGCAACAGAAAGAGCATGAAGAACAACAACAAAACTACATAGGTGTACCACAGCGAAATAATCAGTATTCTGATGTGATCCACATTGAGCGAGAAGCGATTTCCTTGCCTCTTCTAGAGGTAAATACATTTTCTTATGACTGTAATGTAACACTCAGTTTGAATTTAGAATTGTTTAAACAATTTGATCAATTGTAAGTGCAAATTAGGTATTGAACACCAATTCACAAAATTCTTTAAATGAAATAATATTTTGCGAAACTGGATTAATCAAAATTACCTGATCTGCGTTTTGACTAACGGATTAATGATTCAATTTGTTATCTTTCTTCACAATATTTCGGTTGTAGATATGAGCAACCTTTTTCTGTTGGTCCATCCTCACCAGTTTTACAAAAAAATCTAATGAATCAAGCGTGACATTTCCTCTGGTCATGTCATTTATACTTTAGACTGACCTTGCACAAGATAGCTGCATGTCAAATTCGTGTTTGGGTGTGTTTCCGTGTCTGTTATGTGCATCTAACAAAGTGAAACTGATGTGGCTGAATAAAAATTTACCACTTGCATATGTTAGAAGATTGGTTTTATAAATTACATGTGAAATGACGTAACTGAGATTACCCTCATATTTTCGGGTGAGCGAGACCAATAATTCAAAATCAATCGTCATAACCACATGCCGTTTTAAGTGATAAAATCAGAAATCCGAAATACCCATGCATGTTTTAAATTTCAATTCAAACTATTCAGGTTGTACTCAGGATAAGCTTGTTTAACAACAGTTTTTGGCATACCATTAAATAGGCACACGTCACGCATGTGCATGCGTATGTGTATACATAACTAAAAGGATTCAGTTAACTACAATGAATCAACATGTACGAACGTCTTAATGAAACTGCAGCCAAGAGAGATTAATTTACCCTTTGTACGCGTCAGACTAATTCTTTTGAATAACCGCGATTTGCATTAGCCGGTTGTTGCTTTGCCCTATAAGATTTGCAAAGATCCCATGAACGATGTTGAAGCCTTCGGCAGAAAAGAGGGAATCCACACCCAGCAAAAAAGAAGACAAAATCGATGCATACTTGGAAATGGTAATCAGTCGTATCTTTGCGAAACTGATGGTGCAAAGCGACAACCTGCAAACGCATATCGCGAAGATACAACATATGAAGCTTCCATTACGCAAACATTAAAAAATACTTGGTTCAATGCCGCGTTTTGCGTACGCGGGTAATAGTTGTACACGGGCAGTTACACAAAGATCTGATTCATCACACTTTCTGATTTTGTTTTGTCTTTGATCGGGTTGAATTCTTCTTTTTTCAACAAAATTTCAAAAATTATCTGATTAAAAAATACTTGTCATATTAATTAGTTATTCTTAATATTTGGAATACTGCATTACTAATATCATGTCAATAGGTAGGGTGGGGAAAAGACACAAAAGTCCTATTCAATAAAATAAGAAAATTAATTAAGATATGAAAGAAAATAAGTGATGGAAAGATGTAAGATTTTGAAAATTATTTAAAGCAAGAATAAAAAGTATAAAGAAAAATGATAGAAGCAATTTAATAAGCGTTAAAATCCCTAAGAGTTTTAAAACAAAACGAATAGTTATAGGTGAAATTTAGAAAGACTATATTCTCAATAATAGATTAGTCACTAATTAAATAAGAAGAGCAATAATAAGTCAGACTTAATCCGATGTTCTTAATATTTTACTGGAGCTAGCTTCAGATTTTAATTCATGCAATTGTCTTTTACTACTATTAGCTAATGCGGTATTCCAAATCGAACCTAACGATTTTTCAACAGCTGTTTCATTCATAATATTATCTCTAGATTGCGATAGATTCTTTAATCAATGTGGTTACCCTATTATAACTTTATATTTCTATAGGTTTGTAATAATCCTATTTAATGATGTGTCCAGTTTCTAATGCATGACGGGCAAGTTCAGATTATGTAATATATCCATACTTACATGCAGTTTTATGTTCACCTCCTCTTACTATGATTGAGCTCATGTTCTCACCAAAATACATGAGACTACAAGCATTGTATGGGATTTCATACATTCTTGATGTTTCCAAGGGTTCATTCTTTTCTTTTTGTTTAGGGAGTATAGTGCCTATTTTAAGGGACTGTATTGAAACGGTTCTTATATTGTATTCTAAAGCTATTGATTTCACTTTCTTATTTAATATCGAGTCCGGTAATACTATTATCTTACGCTCAACCTTGCCTTTACCCGCTTTTATGTGCCTCAAATTAGGATTTAACTTTTTACGAAATCCATCATGTTTGCTTCTATAAAATGAAGAGGATAACCATTAGCCTTGGATATATTGTGCACTCTACCTAATTATAATTTCCTATTTCTTATATCTGTTAATCTAAGGCTTCTTAATTTTAATTGCATACGTTACAGGTGATTGGCTTTGAAATTTAAGATTCCCTTACTAAAAATATCTCTTTCTAATTTCTGACCATTTTTAATTAATTTGCCAACCAAAAAAGTTAATTCATCTAATGATGCCCTTTCCAGAGTAAATTGAAGTCCGATCATTTGATTCGCTAAATTTAATAAATTTACCCGCATCCCTTAATATTTCATGAAAGAACCATAGGTACAATTTCGGTATCAGTGAAAGATTATCCAAACTAACCAACTATCTAATGAAAGGTCAGTTTGAAGTATGACCCGAGAAAATATCACGCTTGCATCATTATTTTGTTTTGAAAAACTTGTGAGGATAGACCAACTGAAGTAACAAAGTTGTTCAAATAGGAGCAGAAGGATACATTAAATGTATAATCTCTGTACACAAGCGTTTCTTTATTATTATCAGTATATATAAAAACACACACACAAATATATATATATATATATATATATATATATATAGTAATGAAATAAACTAAACTTTACCGAAATTGTGAATTAGAACCAATCCATATACCCTCGCTTCGATCGACATCCTTTATCACATTTTATGGTAATCCTGTAATCATTCATCTAAATGTATAATAATCATATACTGACTATTGCAGATTATTAACAAAAATGCAACTGCATATACAACTGAATTTATCAACTACGTCTTGGATCTGTCTTAAGCCCTTGACTAATATTAAAGCTTGACCTCATGAAACGTTTATTAGACATAACATAAGCACTAGGCCACATTGTTGCAGAACTTTGGCGTATTTCAAAATATTACTTTTTGGTGATTTAAAATGTTCAGTTAAAACATGAGGAAAAACCACTAGAGCTGGCTTTCCTCTCTGCGCATGATGGCGACAGTTCTGCACCGGAAATATAAACATAATGTTCTATTAGCTTTATGTATCACTATCCGTGAAATAACAGAATGATTGCGCGACCTTTGGTGACAAATATTGATAATATCGATTATGGAATCAGAATTTGTTTTTAACTAATTTAAATAATAAAGAATGAATTTTTGTTCTATAACTGCCCAGAGATTACAATAATTTTCCTGGTTATGAATCATTCAAGCATTCACAAATCATTATAATCAGTCTCGATAGAAACACCTGACCCATTAATTACTTACATATGTCAGTATAAACTTAGAATTGTATATTGTAGAAAAGGCAATTCATCCAGTAGACCGGTTTCGTCCTCATTGGGAACTCATCATGTACTGGCCAGAATGTACCGCGGACGGACTCGAACCTCGACACGTCTGCTTCGGAATCTGGTGCTCTAACCACTGAACCATCATGCCACACAGTACACTCCAAACAATTTTCAGTTATATACTAACTAATGTAACATGGCTAGTCTATTTTTCCTTAAGGTGGAGCTCATATGGCATCCATGTACACTCAAAGTTCCAACTAACCATCCACAATCTGTCATTACGGAACAGACATCACACTACATGCGGAATTTGTATTGAAATGAACATTGGTAGCGCGGGTGGTGATAACAATTATTATAATCAAGCTGGCGGTCTTCATATAAAGAAAAAATAGACTAATCAAGTTACTATAATTAGTATATAACTGAAAATTGTGTGCTGTTTGGTGTGCGGCAGGATGGCTCATTGGTTAGAGCACCAGATTCCGAAGCAGACGTGCCCATGTTCGAGTACTGTTTGCCGCAAAATCTGGACAGTACATGATTAGTTCCCAATAAGGACGAAACCGGTCTACTAGATGAATTGCCTTTTCTACACTATACAATTCTTAGTTTATACTGACATATGTAACTAATTAATGGGTCAGGTGTTTATATCAAGACCGCAAACTTGATTATAATAATTGTCATCACCACCCGCGCAACCAATGTTCGTTTAATTACATAAATGTTCATTTAACAAATCATGCTGGTTTAAGCCCGTGTATAATGAAGACAATGGCTTACTGCTCATCGTATTTGTGGTCATTTAGTGGCTATTTCTGTTACACTGACTCTGCATTTGCAGAGATGCACATCTTAAAAAAATATTTTGGTATATATATATATATATATATATATATATATATATATATATATATATATAACACTCGTTAACACAGCGTTGTCTAAATTAGGCTGATCCTATCAATATAGCAGTTTAGAAAAATAATTACTAATTCTAAAACAAGGAGCAATAAAATTTTCTGTAGAATAGAACTTAATAATATGAACTATTATGCTGCAGTTATTAATGTTGTATTTGCGATCAGAAATTCGTGGATCAATCCTAAACTGTCAAATGTACAGCTTCTTCCGAAAGAAGTATATGATGGCTGATAGGTCGAGCTAATTAAGGTAGGTGTTAATGAAGATCAATTGTTTGTAAAGTTTTATCGATCTACAAATGAATGATATTTTGACTCGGTCAATTACAGAGCATGCAATTACAACGTCATTCCAGATAGCTAACCACAGTCACGATATATTTTAAACTGTGCAATTTACCGTTATGAAATATATTAATCCTTTGTTTTGGTATAAATATCTCCAGATTACAGTTTTTGTCTATATGATGATTTCCGTTAAGCAAATAATTCATTTTCTTCATAATAAATAAATTGGAGACCTGGCCTGACCTTTATGCGAGACGAATAAATTCGAAGCACACATTATGCACAATTTCGGCTTTATTTAATATTTATCGTCCTATCGTTGGAACGTTTGCAAGTTAACTCTTTCCAAATTTAATATTTTATTTGATAGAAAATCATTTACTGAACTGTTTCATGACGACTACTTCTGGTAATCTATCCATCGCATGTTGTGGGCTGATATTGCAATAAAATTATACTTGCTTTTGAAGTTTCTAATTGAAATGTGAAATCTTTAGTATAATGACTATTAAAAAGTGTATATAAAAATTATTTTGCATCTATTTAACTTTTATTTTATATAAATAATTGCTCTTTACGAATTTTCTTAAACGTTCGTTTACTTATAGCCGCCTACATCCGCTGAGAACAATTCGAGCCGAACATCTACAAAATACGTCATGACAAAACTGCAAAAATCATCGCCGTCCCGAAAGAGGGTTGACCTGAAGAAATTCATTGACGCGATTAAGCATTACGCTTCAATTCGAGATTTTGATTTAGACGCAGATGATCCTATTCCGCCACCTTCTATTTCGTTATTTAGAAGGAACATACATAATGAACAATAGGATTAAAAACCGATTCAGGTACGTTAAATTTGCCAGACAAATTTCAGCTTTGTATGTTTTCTCCAAAGGATTTTTTACTATAATATTCTTTTATTCTACTAACCTTTCTTAATAAAAATGGCAAGTCGGTGCTGCTTAATCTAACCTTAGTGCTTTAATTGCAAATAACATGATATGGATTCTTTCGCATTATCTCCCACACCTCGTTGAATAATATCTTAAACTGGTCCAAGGTATGGCCACCAAAACAAATCGCGCGCCAGAAAACCAAGATAATTTTCGTGAATGCCCAAACGTCGACAAGAGGACGGCCAGCAATCTCATGTTGTGTGTTACAGAAAGTTGCAGACAACACATAATTCTGGCAGATGCACCATCTACAAGAGCAACTTTAAAATACTGCCAGCCGAAATGTCGAATGTCAAATATACAAAAGATATCTATATTTCAGATACGAAAAATGTGTCGCTAGTTTCAATCTAGTAATTGGAGAAAATGTTTAGGTGAAACACCGGAAAATTTCTCCAGAGTTATACACATTGTACTTGCACCTGCATTTGCTTTTCGTCGAGATTTCTATTGGATTCGCCTAAATTAATCGTCCACTCGACACTTAATTCGCCGGTTTTCTTTTTGTAGGAAACTAAGTACTCTGTTGATATACGTCTCCTGAAACAGTTATTTAGAATTTTTATTATGCATAAAACTTTACAGTTAAGATCGACGTTTAGAAAAATTTTCCTTACAACCTTCCGATTTGCAACTGAACTTAGAAGATTCCCGCTGTCGACAGATACTTCTTTTTCATCTACATGCATTTATTAGTTATTCTGGACTACATTTTGTGAAAGCCGTTTCATTAGAAATGGAGATGCCGTGTAGAAGAGTGCCAGAGACAGCATTTCGCTGCATTCGCATTTAATTAGTTGCTTGAAAAAACACGAACTACAATGTTGTATTTTGCCATTGTTTACTACCCACATACTATTTATTTTGACTTAAATGCTATTTTCGTGCTTTTTCAATTTTTATTTAGTTAACAATAAAAAGATACTTGGTTCTCAGGATGTTTGTGCCTCAAAAGCTTACTTTTGCGCTACAAAACATTATACCGAATGATGGATTTATAAATGTCTTCCAATAAACTTTACATGCTGAATTCATGTCTATTGCATTCAGAATCGCCGATTTAATAGTATTCACGTAATGTAACAAATGGTCGCAGAAATCATATTTTTCTAAATAAGTCTGTTAACTTGTATTTATTATAAATGAATTCCTGAGTTCCCAAGTAGTCTGATTCTATGTTTAGTTCATGTTATGTGATAAAAGATTATTCTTACCTTCTTTAATAATTAATTTATTATAGAAAAATAAACTATTTTAAACATTTTCAACGTGGGTTCTTACAGATATACACAAACAGGACGTTCTGCAAAGACGACGATTACAATGAATTCATGGCTGGCATGAGACCAGAAACTATTTCAAAATGTGGTGATTATTTTCAGCTCAATCTATTTCACCAGCAAAAGCGATCTCAATTTCCAAAGCTATTTAATAGTTTTGATTGAAGAAATGACGATGCTGTGCGAAATTAGACTTGCGTAGCAATTGCTAAACAGAAAGTGCACACGGGAAGTCAACTTGTTGTCCCATCAGTAGTTAACCAGTTTCTCTTTGATAGAAAACACTGTTCTACTCTTCAAGTCATGTACGAGCATGAAACTAATGCAAACACATATTTCATTGAGGAACTGCTAACTTCGTTCATTTTGCCAGGCGGTTACCAGAATTTCGATCTCTCACCGATTACTGCCTTACACATTCAACATTAACAACAATACCACCACCAACAACGAAAAGCAGCAACAACAACAGAAGATAAATGCACACCAGTGCCACAGTGAGCGAAAATTGTTTTGATGACAGTACACTGAATTTAGACTAACATTGTGAACAATTTTTTAATCAAACATTTCCTGCACATTATCTAACGTTTTAGTTAACTTAATAAGTTTTCCGATAATAACATTTCCGGTTATATTTTGTTGTTACGACAATTAACTTGTGCATACTCTCTGATATTACCATATTTTTAGTAAAAATTGAATTAATTGAAATATACCGCCTATAACGGTCTATGTGTATATAGTTTTTCTTTCCGTTGTTTATGTCAATTTCTTTTATGATTTTTTGATAGACTGTATAAAAATGACGATGAGAATATCGTTTCAAGTGCTTTTTGCAAATATTTTTAATAAATTATTTTATAACCAAATGAGTTAATTTCAGCTTTCTAAAATCGACAATTAATCTTCGTTTTTGGTACTTTTTGTCGTCCATAATACTGAATGACGTCATGATTACAATCAAATGGAATAACTGAATTTAAATAAAACCAAATTATATGGATTTGTCGATGTAATTTGAGTTCAGAATTGGTTTTGATTCTCATTTTTAGTGAAATTTAGCCTATCTCTAAAACCATTCCCAGGTTCGATATATGTTGCATAGTATGGTTTGGCTTAAAGTCGCAATGCCAAAATCTTTATATGAAGCTTACATCATTTTAACTTAAATATAAAATCGTATAGTAGATTGTACAGCACAACTGTTTCATATTCGTCAGCACGTAATTAGTGAGTATAAGGCATAAATACGGCTCCTATGACAAGTCGTTATTAAGCCCGAAAAATATGTGTACATAAGATTATATCTTTTGTTTATGTTGACTTTGTATACCCATATGATATAATAACTTTATTGTAAAAGAAAACGTGATACACAATTCCGCAACTATAAGCTCTCCGCAGCAATGAAATGATAAGTGCTCAATAAATTCCAAATAAGGAGAGCAGCGTTCAACTTGAAGAACTCAAGTCGCCATGCTACGCTCTGCTGAACTTTTACTAGAAGAATACATTGATACAAATCCTGTTAATATATATTATATCATTATGAGTATTTCAAATGGTGTGGCGTCCGGCACTTAAAAGAATTTCATGCATGAATATTTGGAAATTTAGGCCAGAAACAAATCGGTATAATGTACTACTGAAGCGAATCTAACTAAGAAACTAAAGTTTTTATATCATGTACAATTGAAAGCGATATGCCGATTAGGTTTCTTATTCGATATGGTGCAACAGTTTAAGGCAAATTACCCTCGGTAAGAATTTCGGCCAAGGTGAATTCAGTTATTTATAATTTCCCATTAAGTACGATATCGATATTATTAATTTCATTTTATGTTTTTTGCAATTTTAAAGTCACTTTCTCTAGTGGTCTGGCGTCTGTCGCATTATGACATGGAAACGTGATGCATAAAAAGATAAATCTGAGGTAAAGACTTAATAATAAACTTAGGAATCGGTTATAATTAAAAATTATAAACAGTTTGAGCCTTTAATTCATAAATAGTTGCGTTGTGACAAACTGAAGCAAATTCTCTCTGGTTTTAAATCCGCCCAGGGGAACAAGAACAAACCCGATTTTAATGAATTCATACATTTTCTATTTTCGTCATGGTTATTTATCACAGTTAGTCCTCGTGATATAAAAATGTTTGTATTAAAATTTAATTAAATATCACATTCTTTGACGCTATGTCATCTTTGGTATTATGAAAGTCATCCGATTGCAGAATGTAATTTTAGGTGAAATGCGATGCCCAATAAGTTAAAATTGAACCAAAGATTAATCAAGAAACATAGGGTGGCATAAAGTGGTAATTTGGTTCCTTAGTGAATGACATGCAAGTTTCTGAAGCTAGTTAAAGGAAGGTTGGTGGTGGATATTATTAAAGCTAAGCTGCAAAATTTGGAAACGCCAACGCTGAACGAAATCAATAATTTGTGCGCTTAATTAACTCTTGAAAGATATTTTTAAAGATAATATACACCAGTTTCTTATCAAACGTACACAAATCCACGACTGGTTCCTTCATTTGAATAGGTTTATACTCATTTGAAAATGTGGTGGGTCAACATTTATGATAAAATTACAACGGAGACTAACCAAATCAGTCTGAAAACAGTTTGGCGAACAAGTACGCAACTTATTATTACATCATGCCTTAAAAACGCCTTTCTACCAAAACTAGAGTATCATCTTTTTCGTTTGCAATTTTAATTTACATATTTTGATGCACTGAGCTAACACAGAAATAAATATCATTAAAATAGCGGTTGTATGATTTCAGATCATTTGATTGTTTGGAGTTCTTTGTTTTCAACTTGTACAGAAGCTTATCGAGCATGATTGGTGTCTTAGTCAAACCAATTCCTAGGTAATATTTTTGTCATTTTAAAGTGGTTTATTCTAGAACATCGCGGCCAGTCACGGTTTTGCGCTTTTAAATCAGAGAACTAGTTGAAGCATTCGCTTCATAATAAACCGCCAGATCCTAACAAGTTTGTCAGTGATTTATCAAAGATAAAAGTGATTTCTTTTCAATGTCTGACATTCGAAAAGGAGAAAATGATTTGCAGTCCTAGAAAGAAAAGAATCGTTTTCAATACGTTATCCGATTTTAAATTAAATAATCAAGAAAACAATGGTTTAAAGTAGAGCTTGTTGACATTTGCCCCAGAGATCGGTGTTGATCGTAGACAAAACTGTTCTTCCAATAGAGCATACAAAGCTGTTTTATGAGAAATGGCTAAAAACTAAGAGCTAGTTAATCTTTCACAAAAAGATCTCGCTTGGTCATCATGGATAGCGATTTGTACTTTTCTAAGATGAATAGCATGAATTCTAGTTCACAATTGTTAACTGATACCAAGGATCATGCAGCAACTGAGTTCTTCTAACTTCGAAATTAGGGAAAATCACACATTCGGGTGCAAACAACATAAGCGAGCTAGATTACTGACACCATAATTTAGATAAGTATATATCTATTCGTAAACGGAAATCCGTTATATATTTTTTGCAGATGATAAGGGACTGATATATACTAACCTATAAAAATAAAGGGGCTATGTTATTCAAGCGCATAATCAACAGACGGCATTAAACAACGAAATTAACTTAAGTTTTCGATTAGTTTTAATAATATCCAGCACCAAACATCCTCTACCTAGCGTGAAAGGAAATAATAAAGCATTATTAACATCTAATGGTATCTACACTTGGAATTGTAACGTTGGAAAATAGTTATTGGGCAGGTGATGAAGGATGATCGAACACTTGCCTGAGAAAATATCAAATCGGTGCTTACAAAACAAGTTTGGTATTGCACGTACATCCATAACTAAACATTCTTATCGTATAATAAATTTCATGTCACAAAACAATTCAATTCAACTTAGTGCTGGGTGTTTAGACATTCCTCTCCAATTTTAGCGATCGCGATGAAAAGGCATTGTCCAGAACAGTGAAAGCAGAAACATTTCTTCGTGCAAAAGCATCACCATCGAGCTTTCCAAACCATATGCAAATTTTTTTGGTTATATTACTACAATTAAACCATATTAGATCCAATTATATGTATATTTTTTGGATACATCTTCATGGAATTCATTTATATTCAAACCACATTAATTTATGTAATCTGTTTCTCCTTTAAATAAATATATTTTTAAACACAAATAAATGTGAGTCGTTTGAGTCCAGTCGCTGCAAATTCTCGAGAGAACTAGACGAATTCCCGATGAGGACGAAACTGGTCAACTTGATGAATTGCATTCGCTACATTAAGTTAAAGACGCCATTTTGGCTCCAACTGAGAGAAAGGATAAACAAGAGAAAAATTCGTATGTATTATAAAGTTGCACGCATTATGTCTGCGGTGGGGCAGTGAGCAACGATCCAGATTCCAAAGAAAATTTTCCCCGGGTCGAAATCAGTTCACGAAAAATTCCGGAGTACCCGACGATATCCGTATGAGGAGTACAGCGATTTACGG
>JAQBSW010005319.1:0-58682 GCA_029291075.1 Eudiplozoon nipponicum | reverse complement strand
TATCTAAATTAATCTCTTTACACAGACTAATTTATAAAAGAACAACAAGTATAATATACATTTTAAACGATCCGTTTTTGTTCTCAGTGCTGTCCTTTTTGTTGTGGATTTGACCGCATTTTTCTTGTGCGGGACAATTGATAGCACTCATAGGTCCATTTTCAGATGATGCAATTTTTGGCCTCAATTGATGGGTTCTCAATTGTCCCTTCTTCTTTAAGCCATCAATTAGCTGATTGTCTGAAAATGACGTTGGAACAAGATTTTCCATTGTTCTTCTTCCGAATTTTCGAACCCTAATTTCCAGGTTCATCTTCAGGGTCGACACAATACGCACAGGAGTAAAACACAACTTGTGGCAATTATACTGGAAATCGATAATAACCAAGATCAAATACAATAATTATTCCAAGTGTCAATGAGTACAAGTATGTATTAGGTTTTGCGAACCTAGTAACAAATTAGTTCAGTTGCGACCAGAAGGATAAACCAAAGGCAGAATGAACGGAAAGTATAATCTCATGCACATTCGTTTCGTGCTTACTGGCGACTCATCCGTAGGAGCCGGTATTACGCCCTTTAACCACTATATATTTGGTAGAAGAATGTGGAATAATAGGACGGTACACCTATGTTTTCTTATAATAAATATAAATCTGGAGGTTACATGAAAAGTTCCAAATTAGAAGGAAATAGGTCTACAGGATAAATTGCTTAACTATGTTATACAAGGCTTCGTAGTAACTGACAAATATATTTACAAAAGTGGAAATGTGTTTATATCAAGATAGCAAACATAATTTAAATTAAAATTATGATGTTTTAAATGAATCACGTTTATCTTACACACAAAAATGCATGCGTAAATCATGCACAATCTCCATTTTATTAAATTTTTATTAGGTTTGATTTCTAAATATCTCGGTGTAGAAGACGGCTCCTGTTGCAGTTAATAATTAATAAGATTGAGGTTCGATATTCAGCCGTGTTCGTTTAATGTGTGTGCGTTGATGCCTATGTGTCAGAACAATAGCGAAGCCTAAGCATCTACCCATAATTGGTAGACGTGACATCAGTGATGCGATTGTGATTTGATATATATGCGTGTTAACTTAGTAAGCGGTAATATGTATAAGACGTGTTCTACTAATCATTAGATATTTGTGAAGTACAAATTTAACCCAAAAATGGTGTTTAAGCATAATGAATTTATTTGAAATCTTTATCAAATTCCATAGCAATGCGGAGAAATAATGCCTAATAGTGCAAGACACTGGATTAATTAACGAGTAATAATTTATTGAAAATTTCTAAAAGCAATGCAATAGTATTGCATCAATTTCAACACAAACACCACACCTCAATAGATGCTTAATTGAAATTGTAAAATAATAATTAAGAAATTACTTTAATATATAAACATGGCACTACTTAAAAACTTACTAGAGCCAAAAAGAAAACAGATTTCACTTTTTGTCAGAGTAATATTTGGATTAAATTAACCATTTTTCTATGCAGTTTATGGATTGAAGTGGCGAAAACTTCAAAATTAACTACTCTTTACATTTAATAGAAATAAACTCATGATGAATGTAAAAGCAGAATATAAAATGAAAAATGTTGATGAGCTTAAATGAAGTTCAAGTAAAGATCGCTACTGTTAAAAATAACTATTATCTGGTCAAGAGTAAATTATAATTTTTTTAAATTTTTTACGAACATACCTAAACCTGTGGTAGTTTTTGTCGTAGAAACTGAAAAAATAAAGCAGAAACATTTTAAAGTTTAATAGCTTCTGCATATTTTAGATAAATTTACAAATACAGAAATGGCTAATAGGAAACGATTTTCCTTCAAATAGATTTTGGTTGGTTTCCAATAAACTGATGATTATAAGATAGCAGTCGCAAAATAATATATTAATTTTGTCAAAAATTCAAACTGGACAATTATAAATTCTTAACTTAGTATTAATCAGGCCTTAAATTTTATAAAATTATTACAATTAATTAAAATATTAAAATATATGCTGCAGCAGTATATTAACTATACATATGTAAGCAAATTGCTTTTAATAAGTTCATATAATGCGTAAATGTATGGCACAAATAGAATAGAAACACGGAATTTTATGTAAGACCTGGCAAGCAATTATCATTGTTGCTCAGTTATTGGTTTCTGCTCCATAATTTACTTGGTTTGATCCGAATAGACATAGCTTTTAGCCTAAATTATAAGCAAGACTTTCCAGATCTTTTTTATAACAAATGCAATTTGCCAATTAAAATAATACATTGAATTATAGAATTACTTTGCAAAAGATAGAAAATGCATTTCAACAGGTAAACTGTTGAAGCCACATAGCCTGAAAAACTTGTTGTGATACATTCCAAAATTACTTGACGATAGCTCAAAAGAACGATATCGCAAGCTTATAGAAACGTGGTTAATATCTTGTGTATATGTTTGAGTCTAGCCAATCTTAAAATCAAGCTCAAGCGCAAAACAATTCAACTCTGACACAAATAATTGTATTTGTACATATAAGGAAATATAGAAATTTGTCCATGTCATATGTTCTTATATTTCTTTATTTATTTGTTTATATTTTTATTTATTTGTTGTGTATTTATACATTGATAAAGGACTGTAAAAAACAAATATTGTAAGGCACGATTACAATGATCTTTTTAGGAATAACTAAAATCGTTTTATAAATGTATTGTATTATATTTGTATTTGAAGCTTAAGATCTCCAATTATTTACTTGATTGTTATTGTGGACCTCGTAAATTTGTGCTTTAAGATGATAATTGAGATTAAACAAAGGCAGCGGTTTTTGATTAATGATTAGTAAACAAAACTTTTTCATAGATTATTTGTTCTACTATACTTGTTGTATTGTGTAATCAACACACTCTGACGATGATTAAACGTTTATAGATATTTGAAATTAAATTATTATCAAATATTAGATAAATTCATTATTTTTCAAAACACTAGAGCAAATAATGAATGAAATGTTTAGTCAAAAGTTTGCTTCAATGTCAGGAAAATTAGTATTTTCTAAACTAACAATCAATTTTTTTAAATAAACAAAATTGCGAGATAAATATAGCTAAAATGCAAATAAAATATTTTAAAATGACATTGTTCCAAATGCCAGTAGACCTTACAATAAAATTTTTTATTTATTCGAAAATTTTTTTCAAAATTTTTTATCTAAAATATCGGGCTGGAAATTGTACAACATTTAAAATTAATTTTCAATACATGCAATTTCAACAAAGAATTAAAATGCACACAAATGCGAAATATTTAATGATAAATTTTAATATGCACAATCGAAGTAAAATTTGAGATCGCTAATTTGAATTATTAGCAAAATACTATTGGAAAGCAATATTTAAAGTTATTCATATTTATTATGACATACCTTTTGTTGCGGTAGCAGTTGTCTTTGGAGCTAAAATAAAAAAGAACAATTTGAAAATTTAATAGTTGAATGATAATTTGACGAAAGTATGCCAATATAGTTTGCAGAGATCCGACGAATTGAAAAATATATATCTGTGCTTTTAGTTTTATTTTTAAAAGTTTCTTTATTCCGATCTATTGAAATTAATGATAGCATAAACACAATATAAATGAGTTCAGTTAGACATTAATGCAACAAAAATTTCTTCTTTACATTGTCAATTTTGATTTAATTATGTCATAGTAAAAATAAAATTATTGTATTCAATTCAAATTAAGTTCTGGTTCGCATTGCCGCGACTGGAAATAGAACCACGGGGACTAGTGCAACTTCTTGGATACTTGCGTTGAGCCTCCAATACCGCTCATGGTAGGCAATTCTCATTAATTTAAAAACATTTTGTATTTATTCGTTATTTTAATTGGTTACATACAATTGCGGTTAGTGTAAAGTCGAATTTATCTATAAGGATTCGGTAAGACAAACGCAATTCAAATTATTTTAGTGATTGCAATTAAATGCATTTATTCGTTTTAAATATATTATAAAAATATGAGTTACATGGTTGAAATCTCTCATTATTTTATTGATTGGAAATGTAGACACTAGCAATTTTCAGTTTAATATGATAATTGTGATTATCCAAAGGCATTGTTATCTGAAGGATTATTAAAAGATAAAAGAATTTTTGAAAGAATTTTACCTGTTCAACAATGACACAACTGCAAATATTCCTCAAAATAAATTTGTTCTCTTTGGAATTTTTTACACTGAGAATAATTTGCAGGTAGCTTAAACGTGTCATTGCATGATTTGTTATTTTAATTCTTAACTAAAGTAATACCAAAGTATACTATTTTATATAAATTGTACGTGATCGCAAATATGCTAATTATTTATAAAATAAAACGCTGTGACAAATACTACATTATATGAAAAATTAAAAAAATAAAATACAATTAGAATATATTAAAAATAGTTCGTTAATGATTAGAAGGAATGCGTTTATATGCGGTTCAAATAAATTTATTGGCGAAATTACCGCGAATGGAAACAGAAGCACGGGATTTTTGTCAATGCCGAAAGCACGAGAAATTTATATATAGCGCTTTTAAAAATGTCACTAGACCGTTACACTAGACCAATTTGATTGGTTTCAAAGTACTGAACATTGACTTCAATATTTCTTCGTAAAATATTGGGTCTGAAATTTTTGCAATATCTGAAAATAGTTTGCGCTACACGCACTTATAACAGAAAAATTCAAGATGTACATAAATGCAGAATATTTACCGGAAAAATTTTGATGTATACAACTGAATGAGAATTTGAGATCACCACTTTGCCAAATTGGCAAAATTACATTGAAAATTTTTTTTCAAAATTATTGTTATTTATTATGAACATACCTTTCGTTGTAGTCGTAGTAGTTGTCGTTGGAGCTAAAACATAAATTCAAACCAATAAAAAGTGTAATATTTTTTTAAAAATTTGAGAATATAGGTCGTGGAGAGACGGAAAATTACAAACGTTATGTCTGTGTTTTGAATTTAAATTTCAACGGTTTCTTTTAATCGATTAAATAAAATTAATGGTAGCAGAAAAACAGGATTTATTTGTTCCGTCATAAATTAACGCAGCAAATAGTTTATTTTCGTATTGACCGCTTCGTTTCAGATATACATATTCTAACTAAAAGTATTATATTTAATTCCAATCAATTTACAAACTTTTAGCATTTCATCGTGCTATTGCTTGATTGCATACGGTTGCAATTAGTCGATAGGCAAAATTATCTGCAACAATTCAATAATACAAGCGCATTTAAAATTATTTCTTTGAGCGTATTTTTTTAAATGTTTTACTATGTTAGTAAACGGTAGGTGACTAAAATATGTCACGTATTCATTCGTACTCTCAAAATTCTAAAACGATTTTTCTAGAACTCCTACCTAAATATGTTGAAACAATTTGATTCTGGGATAACGGAGGAATATTACAGATTAGTGTACCACATTCTTGCTGAAGATTTCCCAAATTTCCTGCAAAATGACAATTGGTGAAATTTAACAAAATGAGGCAGAGAAAATATTTGTATTTCCAGCGGTTTCACAAAAATGTCTTTTACAGTTAACTAATCGTTAATTTGAAGTTTGGTCATTTAAAATTATAACACAAATTAAGGAGTAGGAACTTTTATATTCAAATCTGTTCTCATTAGACGATTTAAAGATTCCAATTTATATGAGAGCACAATTTCCAAATTTATTTATTGTAAATTAAATTGTCTATCTGATTTTCAAAACAAATTCTGCGCTAACGTAGATATATTTACATTGAAGCTCCGATCAAAATTCTTATCATAAATTGTGCGTCTGGTAAGAGATTTATTCTTGATTTCATTATATTCGCGTATTAATAAAATGATTTGTCGTGAGTATTGAACATTTTCAGCCTATATTTAAAAGTTTATTAGTTAAGATATTGAATTCGAAATTGGTGCATTAAATAATTAAATTTAATTGTTATGTTCATTAAATTTTCTAGAAATACAAATATATGGTTTTTTTCCAAAGATCTGTGGTAGCTGATGTCCTATAAGTTAAGGCAACATTGACAGAAAAGTGCTGCATCATTGTTAATAAATTTAACAATATTCATCCTATAGATCTATCTTGTAAGGGTAGATATTCAGCTCAATAGAAGCGAGTTGGCAACTTAAATTTCGCAAGACATCACGTGAGATATTTCTACATCGCATTTAAAAAATGTCACTAGACCGGTATAATAGAACAATTTCATATTTTTCAAAGTAATGAACATTGTTTACAATATTTGTTTTTACAATATTGGGGCTGAAATTTCTCCATTATTTAAAAATAGAAATTACCTGATTTTCAAGAAACATTTAAAAATAGATTCCGTTACATGCACTTTTAACAAAAGTTCAAGATGTATACAAATGCAGAATATTTAATGGAAAAAATAGATGTGTTCAAATGAATGAAATATTTTAGATCATTACTATGACAAATTGGCAAATTTCCATTGAAAAGTAATTTTCATAAGTATATTTATTTATTACGAACATACCTCTGGTTGTGGTAGAAGTTGTTGTTGGGGCTACAACATAAATTAAAACCAATAAATCTTGTAATATTTTAGATAAAATTGGAGAATATATTTTTTATGGAGCCGGAAAATTAGAAAAACTTATGTCTGTGTTTTGAATTTTAATTTTATCGATTTCATTTTTCCGATCTAATGAAATTAATGTTAGCATAAACACGCGACATATTACAGCAATACAAATATATTATTCGTTATTGTGCATAGATATTTTGTATTTAATGTCCGATAATTTAGGCAACATCTTTACATTCACAGTGAATGTCTGCATCTTTGTCAGTAATTTTAACAATATCCATCCTATAAAACTATCTTATAAGCACAGAAATTCAGCTCAAATGACGCGAAGGTGCAACCTAAATTTAGCAAGAAATCACATGAGTTATTTTTAAATCACATTTTTCAAAATGTCCCCAGACTGTTACCAAAAAACAATTGGATTTATTTCAAAATCATGAATATTGTCTTCAATATTTAATTTTACAATATTGGGGCTGAACTTTCTCCAATAGTTAAAAATAGTTTCCGCTACATGCACCTTTAACAAAAAATGTAAAATGCACACAAATGCGGAATATTGAGCGGAATATTGAACGTAAAATTACGATGTGTTCAAATAAATGAAAAATTTTAGATCACTGCTTTGACAAATTGGCAAAACTCCATTGAAAAGCAATTTTCAAAAGTATTGTTATTTCTTATGAATTTACCTTTCGTTGTAGTAGTAGTTGTCGTTGGAGCTAAAACGTAAATTAAAACCATTAACAAGTGAAATATTTTAAATAAAATTTAAGAACATAGATCGCGCAGCGCCGAAAAATTACAAACGTTATGTGCGTGTTTTCAATTTTAATTTCAGCTGTTTCTTTTTTCCCATCTAATAAAATTAATGGTAGAGGAAACACAGGGTTTATTTGTGCCATCATTATAAATTAAATTATTATATTTAGTTCAAATGAGTTGTAATAAGTTGTCACAACCATATTGTTACTACGTTTAAATTCGCATTCCCACCATGATTAGAATGTAGGCGTTTATATTTGATTCACATTAATTTATTGTTGATATTGCCGAGAATGTAAACAGAAGCACGGAATTTTTTATCAATTCTGGTGATTTTGCGCTATGCCGAAATGTCTCTCGAGTTTGGCAGTTCTATTTAATTTACAAACTATTGGTTTTTATTCGTGCTATTGCCTTTTTGAATGCGGTTGGGCATAGCTGATTTCTGAAATTATCTCCTACAATGCAATAATACAAGCGCAATGAAAGCTATTTGATTGAAAGTAAACCAAATTATTTTACTTTTTTTAAATTTGTTGTATTAAATTTAGCTTTCGTGATTAAATCCTCTGTTTCTGTAATTGAGTGATAATGTGGTGAATAGCAAGTTTTCTTTTATTACGATATTTGTGAGTATTCGAAGGGATTGTGATTAATGCTTCATTTAAATATTTCCTTTCATGGACTTTTACTTGTTCCATTATTGGAACACATGAAAATCTTCCTTAAAATGAATTTCGATTATTTGTAACGTTTCAGAATGTAAGTTATTGATAGGTGACCAAAATATTTCACGGAATCACTCGTGCTTTTTTTATAGGCATCCTACATGAATATGTTGAATCATTTTGGTTCTGTGATAACGGTGGAATTTTTCAGATTTTTTTACCATATTCTTGCAGAAGATTTCAAACATTTCCTGCAAAATTACAATTTATATAAGTTAACAAAATGACGCAGAGAAATTACTTGTATTTCAAGCGGTTTCGCAATCATGTCGTTTATTTTGAGCTAATTGTGTAATTTGAACTTTAAAATTAACCTATAAATTAAGTATTTGAAACTTTCACATTCAAATTTGTTCCCAATGGACGATTTGATTTGAAAAGTTTCAATTTATTTTTCCCAAATTTTATTTTTTAACTTAATTGTCTCCCTGACTTTCAAAAAAAATTCTGCGCTAATGTTGAGATATTTAAATTGAAGATTCAATCATAATTCTTGCCATTCATCGTGCTTTTATCAACAGGTATATTCCTGATTTCACTACATACGCGTGCTAATATAATGAGTTGTAGTGAGTATTTAAAATATTCAGCCATTAGTTTTAAGTTTACTGGTTAAGATTTTTAACTTGAAATAGGTGCATGCATAAGTTAAATTTAATTGTTATGTTCATCACATTTTATAGAAATACAAATATATGGTTCATCATTATACACAGATCTGCGTTAGCTAATATCCGATAAGTTATGACAATATTTTTAATTCACAGCAAAGTACTGCGACATTGTCAATAAATTTAACATTATCATCCTAGAAGTCTATTTTGTAAACACAGAACGTCACTTCAACTTACGCGAATTTGCAACTTTTATATAAACAGAAACACGAGATATTTTTATTTCGCTTATTTCAAAATGTCACTAGACCTTTACACTAGGACATTTTGATTTATTTCAAAGTAATGGACATTGTTTTCAATATTTGTTTTTTCAATATTGAGGCTGAAATTTCTTCAATATTTAAAAATACATTCCGTTACATGCAATTTTAGCAAAAATTTAATATACACACAAATATAGAATAACTAATGGAAAAAATTGATGTGTACAAATGAATGGAAAATTTGAGACCATTACTTTGACAAATTTGCAAAACTCCATTAAATATCAATTTTCAAATTATTGTTTTTATTATGGACATACCTTTTGTTGTGGTAGTAGTTGTCGTTGGGGCTAAAATATAGATTGTAGCCAATAAAACTTGTAATAATTTAGATAACATTTGAGAATATATTTTTTTGGAGCCGGAAAATTAGAAAAGTTATGTCTGTATTTTGAATTTTAATTTCAGTGGTTTACTTTTTCCGATCTAATAAAAATAACGTTAGAAGAAACACAGGATTTATTTGTGCCGTCATAAACTAACGTAGAAAATAATTCATTTTCGTATTGACAGCTGCGTTTCAATTATACATATTCTAAGTAAGAGTATTAGATTTAATTCAAATGAGATGTAATATGTTGTCACTAACATATTGTTACTTCATATTAAAACGGGTTCCCATCAACATTAAAATTTATTCGTATATATTCCATTCAAATTTATTTCTTGTTGAAATTGCCGCGAATGGAAGGAGAAGCACATATTTTTTAATAATTTTGGTGATTTTGCACTTTGTCACTGATGTTCTCAATAGACAATTGGACTGGAAACATTGCAATGTGTAAGAGAGTACATTTTGCAAATTAATACCTTAAAATATTAAAATGTCTATCTGACTTTCAAAGGAAATTCTGTGCTACTGTAGACATGTTTATATTGAAGCTCCAATCAAAATTCTTATCATACATTTTGCTTCTGTCAAGATATATATATTCCTTATTTCATAATATACGAAAGTTAATTTAATGATTTGTAGTGAATATTGAACACATTCAACCTATATTTAAAAATTTACTGGTCAAGATATTTAACATGAAAAAGGTGCATGCATAAATAAAACTCAATTGTAATTTTCACAACATTTTATAGCAATAAAAATATATGATTCGTTATTGTGCGTAGATCTTTTGTATTTAATGTCCGATAATTTATGCAAAATTTTTACATTCACAGTGAATGTCTGCATCTTTGTCAGTAATTTTAACAATATCCATCCTATAAAACTATCTTATAAGCACAGAAATTCAGCTCAACTGACGCGAATGTGCAACCTAAATTTAGCAAGAAATCACATGAGGTATTTTTAAATCACATTTTTCAAAATGTCCCCAGACTGTTACCAAAAAACAATTGGATTTATTTCAAAATAATGAAAATTGTCTTCAATATTTCATTTTAAAATATTGGGGCTGAACTTTCTCCAATATTCAAAAATAGTTTCCGCTACATGCACCTTTAACAAAAAATGTAAGATGCACACAAATGCGGGATATTGAGCGGAATATTGAACGTAACATTATTATGTGTTCAAATAAATGAAAAATTTTAGATCACTACTTTTAAAAATGGCAAAACTCCATTGAAAAGCAATTTGCAAAATTATTGTTATTTATTATGAACTTACATTTCGTTGTAGTATTAGTAGTTGTCGTCGGAGCTAAAACATAAATTCAAACCATTAACAAGTGAAATATTTTAAAGAAAATTTAAGAATATAGATCGCGCAGAGCTAAAAAATTTACAAAAGTTGTGTGTGTTTTCAATTTTAATTTCAACGGTTTCTTTTTTCCGATCTAATAAATTTAATGGTAGCGGAAACACAGGATTTATTTGTGCCATAATTATATATTGTTATAACGTTTAAAAACACATTCCTACCATGATTAGAAGGTATGCGTTTATATTCGATTCACATTAATTTCTTGTTGAAATTGCCGAGCATGTAAACAGAAGCACAGCATTTTTTATCAATTCTGGTGATTTTGCACTATGCTCAAATGCCTCTCGTGGTAGGGAATTCTATTTAATTTACAAACTATTTGTATTTATTAGTGCTATTGCTTGATTGAATGTGGTTCGGCATAGCTAATTTCCGAAATTATCTCCAACAACTCAATAATACAAGCGCAATGAAAATTAATTGATTGAAAGTTATCCAATTTATTTTACTTTTTTAATTTTTTTGTATTAAATTTAGATTTCGTGATTAAATTCTCTGTTTATGTAATTGAGTAATAATGTGGTGAATAGCAAGTTTTCTTTTATTACGATAGTTGTGAGTATTCGAAGGAAGTGTTCTCTGATTAATGCTTCATTTAAATATATCCCTTCATAGACTTCTACTTGTTCCATTATTGGAACACATGAAAATCTTCTTCAAAATGAATTACGACATTTTGTAAAGTTTTAGAATGTAAGTTAGTGGTTGGTGACTAAAATATTTCACGGAATCATTCGTGCTTTTTTAGGCATACTACCTGAATATATTGGAGCAATTTGATTATATGATAACGGAGGAATTTTGCGCATTTTTTACCGTATTATTGCAGAAGATTTAATACATTTCCTGTAAAATTACAATTGATGTAAGCTAACAAAATGACGTAGATAAAATACTTGTATTTCCGGCGGTTTCCCAAACTTGTCGTTTATTTTGAGCTAATTCGGTAATTTGAAATTTGGTTATTTAAAATTACCATATATATTAACGAGTGGGAACTTTTAGTTTCAAATTTGTTGTCAATGGAGGATTTGACTTGAATTGTTCCAATTTATTTTTTCCAAATTAATATTTAAAAAAAAATTAAATAGTCTATCTGACATTCAAAAAATTTTGCGCTAATGTAGAGATGTTAAAATTAAGGATCCAATCATCATCACATTTTACAACAATACAAAGAAACATTTCGATATTTTGCAAAGATCTGTGGTAGCCAATATCCGGTAAGTTAAGGCAATATTTTTTTATTGACAGCAAAGTACTGCGCCATTGTCAATAAATTTAACATTATCATCCTAGAAATCTATTCTGTAAACATAGAAAGTCAGCTGAGTTTACGCGAATTTGCAACTTAAAGATAAATAGAAACACATGAGATATTTTTAAATCGCATATTTCAAAATGTCACTAGACCGCAACAATAGAACACTGATATATTTAAAAGGAATGAATATTGATTTCAACATTTCTTTGTTTAACACTGGGTCTGACATTTTTCCAATATTTAAAAATAATTCTGACTGCATGCACTTTTAACAAGAAATCCAGATGCACGCAAATGCGGAATATAAAACGGAAAAATTTTGATGTGTACAAATGAATGAAATATCAGAGATCACCTTTTTGACAAACTAGCAAAACTCCACCGAAAATCAATTTTCAATATTATTCTTATTTATTGTGAACATACCTTTGGTTGTAGAAGTAGTAGTTGTCGTATGGGCTAAAACATAAATTGAAACCATTAACAAGTGTAATAGTTTAGGTAAAATTTGCAAACATTGTTTGCGGAGAGACGGCGAATTACACGAGTTACATCTGCGTTTTTCAATATTAATTTCAACGGTTTCTTTTTTCTGGTCTAATAAAATTAATGGTAGCAGAAACACAGGATTTATTTGTGCCATCATACTCTAACGTAGCAAGTAGTTTGTTCTGGTATTGACCGCTTCGTTGTAAAAATTATAAATATTATAAATTAAATTATTAAATTTAGTTCAAATTAGTTGTCACTGACCTATTTTTACTAAATTTTAAAACGACTTCCCAACATGATTTGAATGTATACGTTTGTATTCGATTGAAATTAATTTCTTGTCAAGATTATCGCAAACGGAAACAGAAATATGGGATTTTTATCAATTCTGGAGCTCTTGCGCTTTGCCTCCAATTCCTTTCGTTCTAGGCAATTCCAAATAAATTACAAACGTTTGGTATTTATTCGTGCCATTGTTTGATTGCATGCGGTTGCGGTTAGTCGTTAGCCTAAATTATCTCCGATAATTCAACAAATTAAGCGCAATAATAATTATTTGATTGAGTGTAATCAAACGCTCTTTACTGTTTTTAATTTGTTGTATTAAATTTACCGTACTTGATTAAGATGACCGATCATTTAGTTTATTGATAATGTGGTGAATAATAATTTCCCCGATATTTGAGTGTATTCGAAAGCAATGTTTTCTGATTAAGGATTGCTATTAAAATTTTTATAGATTTCTACCTGATGCATTATACGAAATTGTGAAGTTCATCCTCAAAATAAATTTCGATCTTTGGTATATTTTATATTTTTCCCAACCTTAGTCAACACCAAGCACATCAACCACCAATGTTTTTTATAGAAATATATGAAATTGCACATGTCAGTAAATATCGCTGTCATTCTCAAATATACAAAGTATTCTTTTCAATCAAATCCCCACGTCAAAATTCCACATTTTATGGGAAACGATAAAGTTGTATCAAATATCATGTGAATAAATAGAATAAATATTAAATTTCAATAATAGTTAACTTATGCCGAAAATATTTGCAAAATTCATTCGAACTCTCAAAATAATAATAGGTTTTAATTCGGATACCTACTTTAATAAGCTAAAGCATCTTAAATACCCGTCAAGCAAGGTGTAATTCATACAGCAATAGGTGGAATATCCAACCTGTCCTCAAGTGCCAAACCAGTTTTTACATGTAATGAATATTTAATATGAACATACTACTTTCTGTGGTGGTTTTTGTAATTGGAGTTAAAACATAAAGGAAAACCATTTGCAAAATAATTTGCCGAGAACTGACGAATAGCAAAACATGTGTCTGTGATTTTAATTGGTTGTCTATTCCGATCTGTTAAAATTAGTAGTAGCAAAAACTCAAGACATACTAAATCTGACCAAAATTATCATAGCAATGTTGTGTTAAATATAATCAGTTGTGGTGTGTATTGAACTCATACAGATTTTGATTAATTGTTTAATAGGTAAAATGATTAACCTGAAATAAAGAAGAACCATTTGTCACTTTAATAGATTTTTAATATTTCAGATAAAAGATGCCAATATAATTTGACGAGACCCGAGGAATTGCAAAAGATTCGTCTGAAATTTTAATATTATTTTTAATTTTTGGTCTAAACCGATAATAATATTAGTGGTGGCAGACACTCAAGTCATTCTAGTTTTAACCAAAATTAACCAAGCAATCTGGTAAATAAACTAATCAGTTGTGGTGTTTATTGAACATATTTATACTTTGATATAATGTTTACTGGAAAAGAAGTTTAATGTGAAATTGGTGAATACATAATTTTCCATTATTTACTTTTCATCACATTTTATAGCAATACGAAGGCATATATCTTTATACTGCGAAATTCTGCAGTAGCTAATTGGTGATTTACCTGAATTTGCTACTGAAATATAATCAGAAAGCAGACGGCTATTTTGGACATTGCATTTTCAATATTTTGGTTCACACAACAGAAAGCACTTTTATTTAATTTAGAGAAGTGAACATAATTCTCTACATTGTAGGGTACAATAACTTGCTGGAAAATTCAAAAATTCAAAAACAATTTGAGCTCCATGTACTTTAACAGTAAAATCAAGATGCACCGAAAAGCGGGATATTAAACGGAAGATATTCATTTGCACATATGGATTTAAAATTTAGATTACTGCATTAAGTAATTAGCGAAATGATTTGAAAATAAGATTTGAAATTGATAAATACTTTTTATGGACATACCAATTTCTGTAGTGATTGTTGTATTTGGAGCTTAAGCATAAAGCAGAAAAATTAGCAAATTTTATAAATTTTTAATATTTGATATATATACCAAAAGCGTTTGCGAAGAACCGGTGTATTACAAAAGATACGCGTCTGATTTTAATTTTGTTTCATTTAGTTTGTCAATTTAGATCTGCTAAAGTTAGTGGTAGCACAAACTCAAAACATATTTATTCTGTTCAAAATTATCGCAGCAAACATGTCAATAATACAATCAGTTGCGGTGCATATTGATCACGTTCACAATGTGATTAAAAGGTTATTGGGTAAATTATTTAGCATGAAATAGGTGAATGCATAAATTTATTTTAATTGAAATTTTCATCAAATATTATAGCGATACAAATCTATAGTTCTTTATATTGCGAAATGATTTAGTATCTTAATTGGGATAATTGAAAGCAAAGGTCACTTAAATCAATGCAAATTACTGCATTAATGTCAATAGATTTAATAGTTTAACAACCCAGAAATCTTTTTTGTAAACACAGAAAGTCAGATCAATTAATGCGAAATTTCGACTGAGATATAACCAGAGAGCACATGAAATATTTTCATATTTCTTTTATCATATTATCGCTAGACCTAACAATCAAACACTCTTTCTTAATTCAGAGGACTGAACATTATTCTCCACATTTGTGTTTACAATGTTATGCAGGAAAATGTCGACATAAATAAATAATTTGCGCAAAATGTACCTTCACCAAAAAAACATGATGCACCGATAGGCGGAATAAATAATGGAAATTGGTGTTGTGGAAAAATGAGTTGAAATTTATGATTACTCCTTTTAGAAATTAGCAAATAGCATTTCAAAATCAGTTTTCACATTTAATGAATATTTATTATGCACATACCACTTTCTGTGGTGGATTTTGTCGTTGAAGCTAAAACATAAAGGAAAACCATTTCCAATTTTATTAGAGATTTATTATTTGAGATAAAAGATGCCAATATAATTTGCCGAGACGTAACGATAAGCAAAAGGTGTGTCTGTGATTTTTTATTTTATTTTTAAAATTATGTCTATTGCGATTTGCTTAATTTAGTAGTAGCATAACCTCAAGACAAACTAATTCTGACCCAAACTATCGTATCAATCTAGTGAATACCGCAATCGGTGAACTATTGGAAATCGACATCACAATGAAAAAATCATAAAAATTTGTCCAATAATACGCATTAATGAATTATGTAAACGTTAATGCATTATGTTACATATTATCCGTATTTACTGAAATATCGATCAGAAATATGGGAAATAATTATATCATCCAATCATTTGTGACAAATAATATTATCGCTGAACAATAAATATTTACGCAAACTGAGGAGGATAGAAATTTTATTATTCTTTCCAAAAACGATGAAATGAAGTACTAGGAAATTTCAAAAGAATTACAAAATTAAATCACATGAATTTGTGCGCGGAGAAGAATCTTTTCCGTTTGGTGCATTTAAATATATCAAATTAATAATTAAACTATTCACAAGATCATTATTGCAGTCATATTAAATTTATTATATCCATGCCTCAGAATTTGGCGAAATTTACATACCCATATGACACACATTCATAAAATATAGTATTTTGTAAGAATTTAACAAATCCGCATCGTTTGAAAGTTGTTTTTTTGTTATTTTATATTACTACTCATTTCTCTAAAATCATTCATATATATAATGCTTGTCAAAAACATTCACCGCAATCATCGTGTCAGAAATCCAATCTACGGGAAATCAACATATCTTTGCATAACTCGAAGCATTTGTCCAATAATTTGCGTTCTCCAACTGTGTAAAAATTAATGCATTATATAATATAATATGCGTATTTCAATTTGAAGGCATTTTATAGACTCATTTTTTCGAAAAACAAACGTACCTGTACTGGCCGTGGACACCGTCGTATTTTCTGAAATATCAATCAGAAATTTAAGAAATAACTTTAGCGTCACATTATATATCACAAAATAAATTATCATTGAAAAATAAATATTTACATTTCGGAAGATTTGTTAAATTATATAACATGCGTTTCTTAAGTGGATTTATATTGTAGCCATTTCTTTCAATACGACGAAATGAAGTCCCTAGAAATTTCAATTGAATTAAAAAATTAAATCTCAACAATTCTGCCGCGGAAAAGATTCCTGTCGGGTTGACAAATTCAAATTGATCTAATTGAAAATTAATCAATTTCCAAATTCATCATTGACGTCACGTTATAATTCTTAAACCCATGCTTCTAAATTTGCAGAATTCTTCATACCGAAATGACAAGCCTTCCATATATAATATTTTGTGAGAAATTAATATGTCCGCGCCGTTCGTATTTCGTTTATTCTTATTTAAAACGACTGATAATTGCAATCCAGTCATTTATATCTTAAACGATTTTTGATATTTTTACCGCAATCGGTGAACTAAGCGAAATCGACATCTCAATGAATAAATCATAAAATTTTGTCCAATATTATGCACTAATGAATTATATAAATGTTAATGCTTAATGTTATATATTATCTCTATTACAATTTGAAGGTATTTTAGACATTCATTGTTTGATAAGCAAACGCACCTGTGCTGGCCGTGGACACCGTCGTATTTTCTGAAATATCGATCAGAAATATGAGAAATAATTATATCATCGCATCATTTGGCACAAATAAAATTATCGCTGAATAAAGCGCTTTTGCGCAAACTGACGTGGATATAAATTTAAAACTTTTATTCCAGTAACGATGAAATGAAGTACTCGGAAATTTCAAGAGTTAAATTATTAAATGACACGAGTTACTGCGCGGAAAAGACTCTTTTCGTGTTGGTAAATTTGAATTGATCTTATTGAAAATTAACCTATTCCCACGTTCATCATTGATGTCAACTCTTTAATCTTATACACATGATTCCAAAATTTTCCGAGTTCATACCGAAATGACAAGTCTTCCACATATAATATTTTATAAGAATATAATATGACCCCCTCTTGCCATGTCTTTTATTAATAATTGAAATGACTGACAATTTCAAACCAGTTATTTATATCATTGACGATTTTCGATAACTTTTACCGAAATCAGTGAACTACGCAAAACCGTCATCCCAATGAAAAGATCATTGAATTTTATCCAATATTTTGCAGTAATGAATTATGTAAATGTTAATGCATTATGTTATATATTATCCGTTTTGAAATTTGAAGGTATTTTAGACATTCATTGTTTGATAAGCAAACGCACCTGTGCTGGCCGTGGACACCGTCGTATTTTCTGAAATATCGATCAGAAATATGAGGAATAATTATATTATCGCATCATTTGGGACAAATAATATTATCGCTGAATAATAAAAATTTGCGCTATCTGAGGTGGACATAAATTTAAATATTTTTTTCCAATAACGATGAAATGCAGTACTCGTAAATTTCAAAAGAGCTAAAATATTAAATCACATGAATTATTGCGCGGAAAATATTATTTTCGGGTTGGTAAATTTAAATTGATCTAATTGGAAATGAATCTATTCCAAGGTCATCATTAATGTCATGTTCTATTTAATATACACATGGTTCTAAATCTGCCGAGTCCTTCATACCGAAATATCAAGCCTATTACATATCATATTTTATAAGAAATTACTATGTCAGCGTCGTTCTTATGTCATGTATTCTTATTTGAAATGACTGATAATTTTAAATTAGTCATTTATATCTTTGACGATTTTCGATATCTTTTACCGAAATCAGAGATCTACCCAAAATCGACATCTCAATGTAAAGATCATAGAATTTTGTCCAATATTATGCAGTAATGAATTATATAAATGTTAATGTACTATGTTCTATATAATCCGTATTGCAATTTGAAGATATTTTAGACATTTATTGTTTGATTAGATAACGCACCTGTGCTGGCCGTGGACACCGTGGTATTTTCTGAAATATCGATCAGAAATATGAAGAATAATTATATCATTGCATTATTTTTGACAAATAATATTATCGCTGAATAATAAATATTTGCTCAACCAGACGTGGGTATAAATTTAAATCTTTTTTTCGAATAGGGACGAAATGAAGTACTCAGAAATTTCAAAGGAATTAAAATATTAAATCACATGAATTACTGCGCGTAGAAGATTGTTTTCAGTTTGGTAAATTTAAATTGATCTAATTGAAAATTAATCAATTCCGTAGGTCATCTTTGAAGTCATATTCTAATTCTTATAGCCATGCTTCAAAATGTGCCGAGTTGTTCATTACGAAATTACAAGCTTTCCATATATAAAATTTTATAAGAATTTAGTATGTCCGCGTCGTTCGTATGTCATTTAATCTTATGTGAAATGACTGATAATTTCAAACCAGTTATTTATATCTTTGACGATTTTCGATAAATTTACCGAAATCGTTGAACTACGCGAAACCGACATCCCAATGAAATGATCATTGAATTTTTATCCGATATTTTGCAGTAATGAATTATGCAAATGTTAATGTATTATGGTTTACATTATCCGTATTGCAATGGGAAGGAATTTTAGAAATTCATTGTGTGATAAGCAAACGCACCTGTGCTGGCCGTGGAAACCGTCGTATTTTCTGAAATATCGATCAGAAATATGAGGAATAATTATACCATCGCATTATTTATGACAAATAATATTATCGCTGAATAATAAATATTTAGGCTACCTGATGGGGATATAAATTTAAATCTCTTTTTCCAATAACGATGAAATGGAGTACTCGGAAATTTCAAAAGAGATAAATTATTAAATCACATGAATTACTGCGCGCAAAAGACTCTCTGCGTGTTGGCAAATTTAAATTTATCTACTTGCAAATTAATCAATTCGAACGGTCATCATTTATGTCATGTTATAATTCTTATATCCATATTTCTAAATATGCCGAAATATTCATACCGATTTGACAAGCCTTGCATATATAATATTTCATAAGTATTTAATATATCGGCTTCGTTTCTATGTTTTTTATTCTTATTTGAAATGACTGATACTTTCAAGCCAGTGTTTTATATCTTTAATGATTTTCGATATATTTTACCGTATTCGGTGAACTACGCGAAATCGATAACTCAATGGAAAAATCGAAGCGTATTGCCCAATAATACGAACTAATGAGTTATGTAAATGTTAATGCATTATGTTATATATTATCCGTTTTGAAATTTGAAGGTATTTTAGACATTCATAGTTTGATTGGCAAACGCACCTGTGCTGGCCGTGGACACCGTCGTATTTTCTGAAATATCGATCAGAATTATGAGAAATAATTATATTATTCCATGACTGTGACAAATAATTTATCGCTGAATAATAAATATTTACGCTAACTGACGTGGATATATAATTTTTTTTTCAAAAACGATGAAATGAAGTACTCGGAAATTTTAAAAGAATTAAAATTTTAAATCAAATGAATTACTGCGCGGAAAATCTTCTTTTTATTTTGTTACATTAAAATATATTTAATTGATAATAAAACTATTTCAAATATCATCATTGCTGTCATGTTAAATTTACTATATCCATTCCTCTAGATTTGGCGAAATTTTCATACCATATGACTAACGTTTATAAAATATAGTATTTTGTACGAATTTAATAAATCCGCATCGTTCGAATGTTGCTGTTTTTTTGTATGACTACTAATTTCTCTAAAATTCTTCATATATTTAAGATTTGTCAATAAAATTCACCGCAATCATCATGTCAGAAATAAAATATACGAGAAATCAACATCTCAATGAATACTTGTACGCACAGGTCAATAATTTGCATTCTTGAAATCTGTAAATTTTAATGCATAATGTTATACAATATCGGTATTTCAATTTGAAGGTATTATATATATTCATTTTTGAAAAGCAAACGTACCTGTACTGGCCGTGGACAACGTCGTATTTTCTGTAATATAGATCAGAAATTTGAGAAATCATTATATCATCGCATCATTTGGCACAAATAAAATTATCGCTGAATAATGCGTTTTTGCGCAAACTGACGTGGATATAAATTTAAAACTTTTATTCCAGTAACGATGAAATGAAGTACTCGGAAATTTCAAGAGTTAAATTATTAAATCACACGAATTACTGCGCGGAAAAGACTCTTTTCGTGTTGGTAAATTTGAATTGATCTAATTGAAATTTAACCAAATCGCAAGTTCATCATTGATGTCAATTTTAAATCTTATACCCATGCTTCTAAATGTGCCGAAGTATTCATACCGATATGACAAGCCTTCCATATATAATATTTTATAAGAATTTAATATATCCGCGTCGTTCGTATGTCTTCTATTCTTATTTGAAATGACTGATAATTTCATACCAGTCATTTATATCTTTTACGATTTTCCATAACTTTAACCGAAATCGGTGAACTACGCGAAATCGACATCTCAATGAAAAGATCATAGCATTTTGTCCAATATTATGCAGTAATGAATTATATAAATGTTAATGCTTAATGTTATATATTATCCGTATTGCAATTTGAAGGTATTTTAGACATTCATTGTTTGATAAGCAAACGCACCTGTGCTGGCCGTGGACACCGTCGTATTTTCTGAAATATCGATCAGAAATATGAGGAATAATTATATTATCGCATCATTTGTGACAAATAATATTATCGCTGAATAATAAAAATTTGCGCTATCTGAGGTGGACATAAATCTAAATATTTTTTTCCAATAACGATGAAATGCAGTACTCGTAAATTACAAAAGAGCTGAAATATTAAATCACATGAATTATTGCGCGGAAAATATTATTTTCGGGTTGGTAAATTTAAATTGATCTAATTGAAAATGAAACTATTCCGAAGGTCATCATTGATGTCATGTTTTATTTATTATATACATGGTTCTAAATCTGCCGAGTTCTTCATACCGAAATATCAAGCCTATCATATATCATATTTTATAAGAAATTACTATGTCAGCGTCGTTCTTATGTCGTGTATTCTTATTTGAAATGACTGATAATTTTAAATTAGTCATTTATATCTTTGACGATATTCGATAACTTTTACCGAAATCAGAGATCTACGCGAAATCGACATCTCAATGAAAAGATCATAGAATTTTGTCCAATATTATGCAGTAATGAATTATATAAATGTTAATGTACTATGTTCTATATAATCCGTATTGCAATTTGAAGATATTTTAGACATTCATTGTTTGATAAGCAAACGCACCTGTGCTGGCCGTGGACACCGTCGTATTTTCTGAAATATCGATCAGAAATATGAGGAATAATTATATTATTGCATCATTTGGGACAAATAATATTATCGCTGAATAATAAAAATTTGCGCAACCTGACGTGGATATAAATTTAAATCTTTTTTTCCAATAAGCGATGAAATGAAGTACTCGAAATTTCAAAGGAGTTAAAATATTAAATCACATGAATTACTGCGCGGAAAAGATTGTTTTCGGGTTGGTAAATTTAAATTGATCTAATTGAAAATTAATCAATTCCGAAGGTCATCATTGATGTCATATTCTAATTCTTATACCCATGCTTCAAAATGTGCCGAGTCGTTCATACCGAAATAACAAGCCTTTCCATATATAATATTTTATAAGAATTTAGTATGTCCGCGTCGTTCGTATGTCATTTATTCTTATGTGAAATGACTGATAATTTCAAACCAGTTATTTATATCTTTGACGATTTTCGATAACTTTTACCGAAATCGTTGAACTACGCGAAACCGACATCCCAATGAAAAGACCATTGAATTTTGTCCAATATTATGCAGTAATGAATTATGTAAATGTTAATGTATAATGGTTTATATTATCCGTATTGCAATGGGAAGGAATTTTAGAAATTCATTGTTTGATAAGCAAACGCACCTGTGCTGGCCGTGGACACCGTCGTATTTTCTGAAATATCGATCAGAAATATGAGGAATAATTATACCATCGCATTATTTATGACAAATAATATTATCGCTGAATAATAAATATTTAGGCTACCTGACGTGGGATATAAATTTAAATCTTTTTTTCCAATAACGATGAAATGGAGTACTCGGAAATTTCAAAAGAGATAAAATATTAAATCACATGAATTACTGCGCGCAAAAGATTCTTTTCGTGTTGGTAAATTTAAATTGATCTAATTGCAAATTAATCAATTCCGAAGGTCATCATTTATGTCATGTTCTAATTCTTATATCCATGTTTCTAAATATGCCGAGATATTCATACCGAAATGACAAGCCTTGCATATATAATATTTTATAAGAATTTAATATGTCGGCGTCGTTCGTATGTCTTTTATTCTTATTTGAAATGACTGATAATTTCAAACCAGTGTTTTATATCTTTGACGATTTTCGATATATTTTACCGAAATCGGTGAACTACGCGAAATCGACAACTCAATGGAAAAGATCGATAGAATTTTGTCCAATATTACGCAGTAATGAATTATGTAAATGTTAATGTATTATGTTATATATTATCCGTATTGCAATTTGAAGGTATTTTAGACATTCATTGTTTGATTAGCAAACGCACCTGTGCTGGCCGTGGACACCGTCGTATTTTCTGAAATATCGATCAGAAATATGAGGAATAATTATACCATCGCATTATTTATGACAAATAATATTATCGCTGAATAATAAATATTTAGGCTACCTGATGGGGATATAAATTTAAATCTCTTTTTCCAATAACGATGAAATGGAGTACTCGGAAATTTCAAAAGAGATAAATTATTAAATCACATGAATTACTGCGCGCAAAAGACTCTCTGCGTGTTGGCAAATTTAAATTTATCTACTTGCAAATTAATCAATTCGAAAGGTCATCATTTATGTCATGTTATAATTCTTATATCCATATTTCTAAATATGCCGAAATATTCATACCGATTTGACAAGCCTTGCATATATAATATTTCATAAGTATTTAATATATCGGCTTCGTTTCTATGTTTTTTATTCTTATTTGAAATGACTGATACTTTCAAGCCAGTGTTTTATATCTTTAATGATTTTCGATATATTTTACCGAAATCGGTGAACTACGCGAAATCGACAACTCAATGGAAAAATCGAAGCGTATTGCCCAATAATACGAACTAATGAGTTATGTAAATGTTAATGCATTATGTTATATATTATCCGTTTTGAAATTTGAAGGTATTTTAGACATTCATAGTTTGATTGGCAAACGCACCTGTGCTGGCCGTGGACACCGTCGTATTTTCTGAAATATCGATCAGAATTATGAGAAATAATTATATTATTCCATGACTGTGACAAATAATTTATCGCTGAATAATAAATATTTACGCTAACTGACGTGGATATATAATTTTTTTTTCAAAAACGATGAAATGAAGTACTCGGAAATTTTAAAAGAATTAAAATTTTAAATCAAATGAATTACTGCGCGGAAAATCTTCTTTTTATTTTGTTACATTAAAATATATTTAATTGATAATAAAACTATTTCAAATATCATCATTGCTGTCATGTTAAATTTACTATATCCATTCCTCTAGATTTGGCGAAATTTTCATACCATATGACTAACGTTTATAAAATATAGTATTTTGTACGAATTTAATAAATCCGCATCGTTCGAATGTTGCTGTTTTTTTGTATGACTACTAATTTCTCTAAAATTCTTCATATATTTAAGATTTGTCAATAAAATTCACCGCAATCATCATGTCAGAAATAAAATATACGAGAAATCAACATCTCAATGAATACTTGTACGCACAGGTCAATAATTTGCATTCTTGAAATCTGTAAATGTTAATGCATAATATTATATAATATCGGTATTTCAATTTGAAGGTATTATATATATTCATTTTTGAAAAGCAAACGTACCTGTACTGGCCGTGGACAACGTCGTATTTTCTGTAATATAGATCAGAAATTTGAGAAATCATTATAGCATTACATTATATATCACAAAATATATTATCATTGAACAAGAAATATTTACGTTTCGGAAGATATGTTTAATTATATAACATGCGTTTCCTAAGTGGGTTTATATTGTATTCATTTCTTCCAATACCAAGAAATAAAGTCCTCGGAAATTCGAATGAATTAAAATATTAATTCAAAGAATTCCTGCGCGGAAAAGATACTTTTCGGGTTGGCAAAATTAAAATTGATCTGCTTGAAATTTAAGCAATTCGCAAGGTCATCATTGATATCATGTTATAATACTTATACCCATTTTTCTAAATTTGCCGAAATTTTCATACCGATATGACAAGCCTTCCATATATAATATTTCATAAGTATTTAATATGTCCATGTCGTTCGTATGAATTTTATTCTTATTTGAAATGACTGATATTTTCAAGCCAGTGTTTTATATCTTTATCGATTTTCGGCAACTTTTACCGAAATCGGTGAACTACGCGAAATCGACAACTCAATGAATAAATCGAAGCATTTTGTCCAATAATACGCAACTAATGAATTATGTAAATGTTAAAGCTATATGATATATAATATCCGTATTGCAACTTGAGAGGTATTTTGGACATTCATTGTTTGATAAGCAAACGCACCTGTGCTGGCCGTGGACACCGTGGTATTTTCTGAAATTTCGATCAGAAATAAGAGAAATTATTATATCATCGCATCATTTGGCACAAATAAAATTATCGCTGAATAATGCGTTTTTGCGCAAACTGACGTGGATATAAATTTAAAACTTTTATTCCAGTAACGATGAAATGAAGTACTCGGAAATTTCAAGAGTTAAATTATTAAATGACACGAGTTACTGCGCGGAAAAGACTCTTTTCGTGTTGGTAAATTTGAATTGATCTAATTGAAATTTAACCAAATCCCAAGTTCATCATTGATGTCAACTTTTAAATCTTATACCCATGCTTCCAATATGTGCCGAGTACATACCGAAATGACAAGACTTCCATATATAATATTTTATGAGAACATAATATATCCGCGTCTTTCGCATGTCTTCTATTAATAAATGAAATGACTGACAATTTCATACCAGTCATTTATATCTTTTACGATATTCGATAACTTTAACCGAAATCGGTGAACTATGCGAAATCGACATCTCAATGAAAAGATCATAGAATTTTGTCCAATATTATGCAGTAATGAATTATATAAATGTTAATGCTTAATGTTATGTATTTTCTCTATTACAATTTGAAGGTATTTTAGACATTCATTGTTTGATAAGCAAACGCACCTGTGCTGGCCGTGGACACCGTCGTATTTTCTGAAATATCGATCAGAAATATGAGGAATAATTATATTATCGCATCATTTGGGACAAATAATATTATCGCTGAATAATAAAAATTTGCGCTATCTGAGGTGGACATAAATTTAAATATTTTTTTCCAATAACGATGAAATGCAGTACTCGTAAATTTCAAAAGAGCTAAAATATTAAATCACATGAATTATTGCGCGGAAAATATTATTTTCGGGTTGGTAAATTTAAATTGATCTAATTGGAAATGAATCTTTTCGAAGGTCATCATTAATGTCATGTTCTATTTAATATACACATGGTTCTAAATCTGCCGAGTCCTTCATACCGAAATATCAAGCCTATCATATATCATATTTTATAAGAAATTACTATGTCAGCGTCGTTCTTATGTCATGTATTCTTATTTGAAATGACTGATAATTTTAAATTAGTCATTTATATCTTTGACGATTTTCGATATCTTTTACCGAAATCAGAGATCTGCCCAAAATCGACATCTCAATGTAAAGATCATAGAATTTTGTCCAATATTATGCAGTAATGAATTATATAAATGTTAATGTATTATGTTCTATATAATCCGTATTGCAATTTGAAGATATTTTAGACATTTATTGTTTGATTAGAAAACGCACCTGTGCTGGCCGTGGACACCGTCGTATTTTCTGAAATATCGATCAGAAATATGAAGAATAATTATATCATTGCATTATTTTTGACAAATAATATTATCGCTGAATAATAAATATTTGCTCAACCAGACGTGGGTATAAATTTAAATCTTTTTTTCGAATAGGGACGAAATGAAGTACTCAGAAATTTCAAAGGAATTAAAATATTAAATCACATGAATTACTGCGCGTAGAAGATTGGTTTCAGTTTGGTAAATTTAAATTTATCTAATTGAAATTTAATCAATTCCGTAGGTCATCTTTGAATTCATATTCTAATTCTTATAGTCATGCTTCAAAATGTGCCGAGTTGTTCATTACGAAATTACAAGCTTTCCATATATAAAATTTTATAAGAATTTAGTATGTCCGCGTCGTTCGTATGTCATTTAATCTTATGTGAAATGACTGATAATTTCAAACCAGTTATTTATATCTTTGACGATTTTCGATAAATTTACCGAAATCGTTGAACTACGCGAAACCGACATCCCAATGAAAAGATCATTGAATTTTATCCAATATTTAGCAGTAATGAATTATGTAAATGTTAATGTATAATGGTTTATATTATCCGTATTGCAATGGGAAGGAATTTTAGAAATTCATTGTGTGATAAGCAAACGCACCTGTGCTGGCCGTGGAAACCGTCGTATTTTCTGAAATATCGATCAGAAATATGAGGAATAATTATACCATCGCATTATTTATGACAAATAATATTATCGCTGAATAATAAATATTTAGGCTACCTGATGGGGATATAAATTTAAATCTCTTTTTCCAATAACGATGAAATGGAGTACTCGGAAATTTCAAAAGAGATAAATTATTAAATCACATGAATTACTGCGCGCAAAAGACTCTCTGCGTGTTGGCAAATTTAAATTTATCTACTTGCAAATTAATCAATTCGAAAGGTCATCATTTATGTCATGTTATAATTCTTATATCCATATTTCTAAATATGCCGAAATATTCATACCGATTTGACAAGCCTTGCATATATAATATTTCATAAGTATTTAATATATCGGCTTCGTTTCTATGTTTTTTATTCTTATTTGAAATGACTGATACTTTCAAGCCAGTGTTTTATATCTTTAATGATTTTCGATATATTTTACCGTATTCGGTGAACTACGCGAAATCGACAACTCAATGGAAAAATCGAAGCGTATTGCCCAATAATACGAACTAATGAGTTATGTAAATGTTAATGCATTATGTTATATATTATCCGTTTTGAAATTTGAAGGTATTTTAGACATTCATAGTTTGATTGGCAAACGTACCTGTACTGGCCGTGGACACCGTCGTATTTTCTGAAATATCGATCAGAATTATGAGAAATAATTATATTATTCCATGACTGTGACAAATAATTTATCGCTGAATAATAAATATTTACGCTAACTGACGTGGATATATAATTTTTTTTTCAAAAACGATGAAATGAAGTACTCGGAAATTTTAAAAGAATTAAAATTTTAAATCAAATGAATTACTGCGCGGAAAATCTTCTTTTTATTTTGTTACATTAAAATATATTTAATTGATAATAAAACTATTTCAAATATCATCATTGCTGTCATGTTAAATTTACTATATCCATTCCTCTAGATTTGGCGAAATTTTCATACCATATGACTAACGTTTATAAAATATAGTATTTTGTACGAATTTAATAAATCCGCATCGTTCGAATGTTGCTGTTTTTTTGTATGACTACTAATTTCTCTAAAATTCTTCATATATTTAAGATTTGTCAATAAAATTCACCGCAATCATCATGTCAGAAATAAAATATACGAGAAATCAACATCTCAATGAATACTTGTACGCACAGGTCAATAATTTGCATTCTTGAAATCTGTAAATGTTAATGCATAATATTATAATATATCCGTATTTCAATTTGAAGGTATTATATATATTCATTTTTGAAAAGCAAACGTACCTGTACTGGCCGTGGACAACGTCGTATTTTCTGTAATATAGATCAGAAATTTGAGAAATCATTATAGCATTACATTATATATCACAAAATATATTATCATTGAACAAGAAATATTTACGTTTCGGAAGATATGTTTAATTATATAACATGCGTTTCCTAAGTGGGTTTATATTGTATTCATTTCTTCCAATACCAAGAAATAAAGTCCTCGGAAATTCGAATGAATTAAAATATTAATCTCAAAAATTCCTGCGCGGAAAAGATACTTTTCGGGTTGGCAAAATTAAAATTGATCTGCTTGAAATTTAAGCAATTCGCAAGGTCATCATTGATATCATGTTATAATACTTATACCCATTTTTCTAAATTTGCCGAAATTTTCATACCGATATGACAAGCCTTCCATATATAATATTTCATAAGTATTTAGTATGTCCATGTCGTTCGTATGAATTTTATTCTTATTTGAAATGACTGATATTTTCAAGCCAGTGTTTTATATCTTTATCGATTTTCGGCAACTTTTACCGAAATCGGTGAACTACGCGAAATCGACAACTCAATGAATAAATCGAAGCATTTTGTCCAATAATACCAACTAATGAATTATGTAAATATTAAAGCTATATGATATATAATATCCGTATTGCAACTTAGAGGTATTTTGGACATTCATTGTTTGATAAGCAAACGCACCTGTGCTGGCCGTGGACACCGTGGTATTTTCTGAAATATCGAACAGAAATATGAGAAATAATTATATCATCGCATCATTTGGCACAAATAAAATTATCGCTGAATAATGCGTTTTTGCGCAAACTGACGTGGATATACATTTAAAACTTTTATTCCAGTAACGATGAAATGAAGTACTCGGAAATTTCAAGAGTTAAATTATTAAATGACACGAGTTACTGCGCGAAAAAGACTTTTTTCGTGTTGGTAAATTTGTATTGATCTAATTGAAAATTAACCAAATCCCAAGTTCATCATTGATGTCAACTTTTAAATCTTATACCCATGCTTCCAATATGTGCCGAGTACATACCGAAATGACAAGACTTCCATATATAATATTTTATGAGAACATAATATATCCGCGTCTTTCGCATGTCTTCTATTAATAAATGAAATGACTGACAATTTCATACCAGTCATTTATATCTTTTACGATTTTCCATAACTTTTACCGAAATCGTTGAACTACGCGAAACCGACATCCCAATGAAAAGATCATAGAATTTTGTCCAATATTATGCACTAATGAATTATGTATATGTTAAAGCAATATGTTTTATATTATCCGTATTGCAATTTGAAGGAATTTTAGAAATTCATTGTTTGATAAGCAAACGCACCTGTGCTGGCCGTGGACACCGTCGTATTTTCTGAAATATCGATCAGAAATATGAGGAATAATTATATCATCGCATCATTTGGGACAAATAATATTATCGCTGAATAATTAATATTTGCGCTACCTGAGGTGGATATAAATTTAAATCTCTTTTTCCAATAACGATGAAATGCAGTACTCGGAAATTTCAAAAGAGATAAATTATTAAATCACATGAATTACTGCGCGGAAAAGACTCTCTTCGTGTTGGTAAATTTAAATTGATCTAATTGCAAATTAATCAATTCCGAAGGTCATCATTGATGTCATGTTATAATTCTTATATCCATGTTTCTAAATATGCCGAGTATTCATACCGATATGACAAGCCTTGCATATATAATATTTTATAAGAATTTAATATATCGGCGTCGTTTCTATGTCTTTTATTCTTATTTGAAATGACTGATAATTTCAAGCCAGTGATTTATATCTTTAACGATTTTCGATATATTTTACCGAACTCGGTGAACTACGCGAAATCGACATCTCAATGGAAAAATCGATAGAATTTTGTCCAATATTATGCAGTAATGAATTATGTAAATGTTAATGCATTATGTTATATATTATCCGTATTGAAATTTGAAGGTATTTTAGACATTCATTGTTTGATAAGCAAACGCACCTGTGCTGGCCGTGGACACCGTCGTATTTTCTGAAATATCGATCAGAAATATGAGGAATAATTATATTATTGCATCATTTGTGACAAATAATATTATCGCTGAATAATAAAAATTTGCGCTATCTGACGTGGATATAATTAATTTTTTTTTCCAATAACGATGAAATGAAGTACTCGGAAATTTCAAAAGAATTAAAATTTTAAATCAAATGAATTACTGCGCGGAAAATCTTCTTTTCGTGTTGGTAAATTTAAATTGATCTAATTGATAATAAAACTATTTCAAAGTTCATCATTGATGTCATGTTAAATTTACTATATCCATGCTTCTAGATTTGCCGAGTTTTCATACCGAAATGACTAACGTTTATAAAATATAGTATTTTATACGAATTTAATATATCCGCGTCGTTCGAATGTCTGCTATTTTATTTGAAATGACTGACTAATTCTCTAAAATTCTTTATATCTTTACGATTTGTCGATAAATTTCACCGCAACATCATGTCAGAATACTATACGAGAAATCGACATCTCAATGAAAAATCGTACGAATTGTCCAATAATTATGCAGTAATGAATTATGTAAATGTTAATGCATAATGTTATATATTATCCGTATTTCAATTTGAAGGTATTTTAGACATTCATTGTTTGATAAGCAAACGCACCTGTGCTGGCCGTGGACACCGTCGTATTTTCTGAAATTTCGATCAGAAATATGAGAAATAATTATATTATTCCATGACTGTGACAAATAATATTATCGCTGAATAATAAATATTTACGCTATCTGACGTGGATATAAATTTAAATATTTTTTTTCCAATAACGATGAAATGAAGTACTCGGAAATTTCAAAAGAATTAAAATATTAAATCAAATGAATTACTTGCGCGGAAAAGATTCTTTTCGGGTTGGTAAATTAAAATTGATCTAATTGAAATTAATCTATTCCAAGGTCATCATTGATGTCATGTTATAATTACTTATACCCATTGTTCTAAATTTGCCGAAATTTTCATACCGATATGACAAGCCTTTCATATATAATATTTTATAAGAATTTAGTATGTCCGCGTCGTTCGTATGTTGTTATTCTTATTTGAAATGACTGATAATTTTCAAACCAGTCTTTTATATCTTTACGATTTTCGATAACTTTTACCGAAATCAGTAGAACTACGCGAAATCGACATCTCAATGAATAGATCGAAGCATTTTGTCCAATAATATGCAGCTAATGAATTATGTAAATGTTAATGCTATATGTTATATAATATCCGTATTGCAATTTGAAGGTATTTTAGACATTCATTGTTTGATAAGCAAACGCACCTGTGCTGGCCGTGGACACCGTGGTATTTTCTGAAATATCGAACAGAAATATGAGAAATAATTATATCATCGCATCATTTGGCACAAATAAAATTATCGCTGAATAATGCGTTTTTGCGCAAACTGACGTGGATATACATTTAAAACTTTTATTCCAGTAACGATGAAATGAAGTACTCGGAAATTTCAAGAGTTAAATTATTAAATGACACGAGTTACTGCGCGGAAAAGACTCTTTTCGTGTTGGTAAATTTGAATTGATCTAATTGAAATTTAACCAAATCCCAAGTTCATCATTGATGTCAACTTTTAAATCTTATACCCATGCTTCCAATATGTGCCGAGTACATACCGAAATGACAAGACTTCCATATATAATATTTTATGAGAACATAATATATCCGCGTCTTTCGCATGTCTTCTATTAATAAATGAAATGACTGATAATTTCATACCAGTCATTTATATCTTTTACGATTTTCCATAACTTTTACCGAAATCGTTGAACTACGCGAAACCGACATCCCAATGAAAAGATCATTGAATTTTATCCTATATTTTGCAGTAATGAATTATGTAAATATTAATGTATAATGGTTTATATTATCCGTATTGCAATGGGAAGGAATTTTAGAAATTCATTGTGTGATAAGCAAACGCACCTGTGCTGGCCGTGGAAACCGTCGTATTTTCTGAAATATCGATCAGAAATATGAGGAATAATTATACCATCGCATTACTTATGACAAATAATATTATCGCTGAATAATTAATATTTAGGCTACCTGATGGGGATATAAATTTAAATCTCTTTTTCCAATAACGATGAAATGGAGTACTCGGAAATTTCAAAAGAGATAAATTATTAAATCACATGAATTACTGCGCGCAAAAGACTCTCTGCGTGTTGGCAAATTTAAATTTATCTACTTGCAAATTAATCAATTCGAACGGTCATCATTTATGTCATGTTATAATTCTTATATCCATATTTCTAAATATGCCGAAATATTCATACCGATTTGACAAGCCTTGCATATATAATATTTCATAAGTATTTAATATATCGGCTTCGTTTCTATGTTTTTTATTCTTATTTGAAATGACTGATACTTTCAAGCCAGTGTTTTATATCTTTAATGATTTTCGATATATTTTACCGTATTCGGTGAACTACGCGAAATCGATAACTCAATGGAAAAATCGAAGCGTATTGCCCAATAATACGAACTAATGAGTTATGTAAATGTTAATGCATTATGTTATATATTATCCGTTTTGAAATTTGAAGGTATTTTAGACATTCATAGTTTGATTGGCAAACGCACCTGTGCTGGCCGTGGACACCGTCGTATTTTCTGAAATTTCGATCAGAAATATGAGAAATAATTATATTATTCCATGACTGTGACAAATAATTTATCGCTGAATAATAAATATTTACGCTAACTGACGTGGATATATAATTTTTTTTTCAAAAACGATGAAATGAAGTACTCGGAAATTTTAAAAGAATTAAAATTTTAAATCAAATGAATTACTGCGCGGAAAATCTTCTTTTTATTTTGTTACATTAAAATATATTTAATTGATAATAAAACTATTTCAAATATCATCATTGCTGTCATGTTAAATTTACTATATCCATTCCTCTAGATTTGGCGAAATTTTCATACCCATATGACTAACGTTTATAAAATATAGTATTTTGTACGAATTTAATAAATCCGCATCGTTCGAATGTTGCTGTTTTTTTGTATGACTACTAATTTCTCTAAAATTCTTCATATATTTAAGATTTGTCAATAAAATTCACCGCAATCATCATGTCAGAAATAAAATATACGAGAAATCAACATCTCAATGAATACTTGTACGCACAGGTCAATAATATGCATTCTTGAAATCTGTAAATGTTAAAGCATAATATTATATAATATCGGTATTTCAATTTGAAGGTATTATATATATTCATTTTTGATAAGCAAACGTACCTGTACTGGCCGTGGACACCGTCGTATTTTCTGAAATATCGATCAGAAATATGAGAAATCATTATATCATCGCATCATTTGGCACAAATAAAATTATCGCTGAATAATGCGTTTTTGCGCAAACTGACGTGGATATAAATTTAAAACTTTTATTCCAGTAACGATGAAATGAAGTACTCGGAAATTTCAAGAGTTAAATTATTAAATGACACGAGTTACTGCGCGGAAAAGACTTTTTTCGTGTTGGTAAATTTGAATTGATCTAATTGAAAATTAACCAAATCCCAAGTTCATCATTGATGTCAACTTTTAAATCTTATACCCATGCTTCCAATATGTGCCGAGTACATACCGAAATGACAAGACTTCCATATATAATATTTTATGAGAACATAATATATCCGCGTCTTTCGCATGTCTTCTATTAATAAATGAAATGACTGATAATTTCATACCAGTCATTTATATCTTTTACGATATTCGATAACTTTAACCGAAATCGGTGAACTATGCGAAATCGACATCTCAATGAAAAGATCATAGAATTTTGTCCAATATTATGCAGTAATGAATTATATAAATGTTAATGCTTAATGTTATGTATTTTCTCTATTACAATTTGAAGGTATTTTAGACATTCATTGTTTGATAAGCAAACGCACCTGTGCTGGCCGTGGACACCGTCGTATTTTCTGAAATATCGATCAGAAATATGAGGAATAATTATATTATCGCATCATTTGGGACAAATAATATTATCGCTGAATAATAAAAATTTGCGCTATCTGAGGTGGACATAAATCTAAATATTTTTTTCCAATAACGATGAAATGCAGTACTCGTAAATTACAAAAGAGCTGAAATATTAAATCACATGAATTATTGCGCGGAAAATATTATTTTCGGGTTGGTAAATTTAAATTGATCTAATTGAAAATGAATCTTTTCGAAGGTCATCATTTATGTCATGTTCTGTTTAATATACACATGGTTCTAAATCTGCCGAGTCCTTCATACCGAAATATTAAGCCTATCATATATCATATTTTATAAGAAATTACTATGTCAGCGTCGTTCTTATGTCGTGTATTCTTATTTGAAATGACTGATAATTTTAAATTAGTCATTTATATCTTTGACGATTTTCGATAACTTTTACCGAAATCAGAGATCTACCCAAAATCGACATCTCAATGTAAAGATAACAGAATTTTGTCCAATATTATGCAGTAATGAATTATATAAATGTTAATGTATTATGTTCTATATAATCCGTATTGCAATTTGAAGATATTTTAGACATTTATTGTTTGATTAGAAAACGCACCTGTGCTGGCCGTGGACACCGTCGTATTTTCTGAAATATCGATCAGAAATATGAAGAATAATTATATCATTGCATTATTTTTGACAAATAATATTATCGCTGAATAATAAATATTTGCTCAACCAGACGTGGGTATAAATTTAAATCTTTTTTTAGAAAAGGGACGAAATGAAGTACTCAGAAATTTCAAAGGAATTAAAATATTAAATCACATGAATTACTGCGCGTAGAAGATTGTTTTCAGTTTGGTAAATATAAATTGATCTAATTGAAAATTAAACAATTCCGTAGGTTATCTTTGATGTCATATTCTAATTCTTATACCCATGCTTCAAAATGTGCCGAGTTGTTCATTACGAAATAACAAGCTTTCCATATATAAAATTTTATAAGAATTTAGTATGTCCGCGTCGTTCGTATGTCATTTACTCTTATGTGAAATGACTGATAATTTCAAACCAGTTATTTATATCTTTGACGATTTTCGATAAATTTACCGAAATCGTTGAACTACGCGAAACCGACATACCAATGAAAAGATCATTGAATTTTATCCTATATTTTGCAGTAATGAATTATGTAAATGTTAATGTATAATGGTTTATATTATCCGTATTGCAATGGGAAGGAATTTTAGAAATTCATTGTGTGATAAGCAAACGCACCTGTGCTGGCCGTGGAAACCGTCGTATTTTCTGAAATATCGATCAGAAATATGAGGAATAATTATACCATCGCATTATTTATGACAAATAATATTATCGCTGAATAATAAATATTTAGGCTACCTGATGGGGATATAAATTTAAATCTCTTTTTCCAATAACGATGAAATGGAGTACTCGGAAATTTCAAAAGAGATAAATTATTAAATCACATGAATTACTGCGCGCAAAAGACTCTCTGCGTGTTGGCAAATTTAAATTTATCTACTTGCAAATTAATCAATTCGAAAGGTCATCATTTATGTCATGTTATAATTCTTATATCCATATTTCTAAATATGCCGAAATATTCATACCGATTTGACAAGCCTTGCATATATAATATTTCATAAGTATTTAATATATCGGCTTCGTTTCTATGTTTTTTATTCTTATTTGAAATGACTGATACTTTCAAGCCAGTGTTTTATATCTTTAATGATTTTCGATATATTTTACCGTATTCGGTGAACTACGCGAAATCGATAACTCAATGGAAAAATCGAAGCGTATTGCCCAATAATACGAACTAATGAGTTATGTAAATGTTAATGCATTATGTTACATATTATCCGTTTTGAAATTTGAAGGTATTTTAGACATTCATAGTTTGATTGGCAAACGCACCTGTGCTGGCCGTGGACACCGTCGTATTTTCTGAAATATCGATCAGAATTATGAGAAATAATTATATTATTCCATGACTGTGACAAATAATTTATCGCTGAATAATAAATATTTACGCTAACTGACGTGGATATATAATTCTTTTTTTCAAAAACGATGAAATGAAGTACTCGGAAATTTTAAAAGAATTAAAATTTTAAATCAAATGAATTACTGCGCGGAAAATCTTCTTTTTATTTTGTTACATTAAAATATATTTAATTGATAATAAAACTATTTCAAATATCATCATTGCTGTCATGTTAAATTTACTATATCCATTCCTCTAGATTTGGCGAAATTTTCATACCATATGACTAACGTTTATAAAATATAGTATTTTGTACGAATTTAATAAATCCGCATCGTTCGAATGTTGCTGTTTTTTTGTATGACTACTAATTTCTCTAAAATTCTTCATATATTTAAGATTTGTCAATAAAATTCACCGCAATCATCATGTCAGAAATAAAATATACGAGAAATCAACATCTCAATGAATACTTGTACGCACTGGTCAATAATTTGCATTCTTGAAATCTGTAAATGTTAATGCATAATATTATATAATATCGGTATTTCAATTTGAAGGTATTATATATATTCATTTTTGAAAAGCAAACGTACCTGTACTGGCCGTGGACAACGTCGTATTTTCTGTAATATAGATCAGAAATTTGAGAAATCATTATAGCATTACATTATATATCACAAAATATATTATCATTGAACAAGAAATATTTACGTTTCGGAAGATATGTTTAATTATATAACATGCGTTTCCTAAGTGGGTTTATATTGTATTCATTTCTTCCAATACCAAGAAATAAAGTCCTCGGAAATTCGAATGAATTAAAATATTAATCTCAAAAATTCCTGCGCGGAAAAGATACTTTTCGGGTTGGCAAAATTAAAATTGATCTGCTTGAAATTTAAGCAATTCGCAAGGTCATCATTGATATCATTTTATAATACTTATACCCATTTTTCTAAATTTGCCGAAATTTTCATGCCGATATGACAAGCCTTCCATATATAATATTTCATAAGTATTTAGTATGTCCATGTCGTTCGTATGAATTTTATTCTTATTTGAAATGACTGATATTTTCAAGCCAGTGTTTTATATCTTTATCGATTTTCGGCAACTTTTACCGAAATCGGTGAACTACGCGAAATCGACAACTCAATGAATAAATCGAAGCATTTTGTCCAATAATACCAACTAATGAATTATGTAAATATTAAAGCTATATGTTATATAATATCCGTATTGCAACTTAGAGGTATTTTGGACATTCATTGTTTGATAAGCAAACGCACCTGTGCTGGCCGTGGACACCGTGGTATTTTCTGAAATATCGAACAGAAATATGAGAAATAATTATATCATCGCATCATTTGGCACAAATAAAATTATCGCTGAATAATGCGTTTTTGCGCAAACTGACGTGGATATAAATTTAAAACTTTTATTCCAGTAACGATGAAATGAAGTACTCGGAAATTTCAAGAGTTAAATTATTAAATGACACGAGTTACTGCGCGGAAAAGACTTTTTTCGTGTTGGTAAATTTGTATTGATCTAATTGAAAATTAACCAAATCCCAAGTTCATCATTGATGTCAACTTTTAAATCTTATACCCATGCTTCCAATATGTGCCGAGTACATACCGAAATGACAAGACTTCCATATATAATATTTTATGAGAACATAATATATCCGCGTCTTTCGCATGTCTTCTATTAATAAATGAAATGACTGACAATTTCATACCAGTCATTTATATCTTTTACGATATTCGATAACTTTAACCGAAATCGGTGAACTATGCGAAATCGACATCTCAATGAAAAGATCATAGAATTTTGTCCAATATTATGCAGTAATGAATTATATAAATGTTAATGCTTAATGTTATGTATTTTCTCTATTACAATTTGAAGGTATTTTAGACATTCATTGTTTGATAAGCAAACGCACCTGTGCTGGCCGTGGACACCGTCGTATTTTCTGAAATATCGATCAGAAATATGAGGAATAATTATATTATCGCATCATTTGGGACAAATAATATTATCGCTGAATAATAAAAATTTGCGCTATCTGAGGTGGACATAAATTTAAATATTTTTTTCCAATAACGATGAAATGCAGTACTCGTAAATTTCAAAAGAGCTAAAATATTAAATCACATGAATTATTGCGCGGAAAATATTATTTTCGGGTTGGTAAATTTAAATTGATCTAATTGGAAATGAATCTTTTCCAAGGTCATCATTAAAGTCATGTTCTATTTAATATACACATGGTTCTAAATCTGCCGAGTCCTTCATACCGAAAAATCAAGCCTATTACATATCATATTTTATAAGAAATTACTATGTCAGCGTCGTTCTTATGTCATGTATTCTTATTTGAAATGACTGATAATTTTAAATTAGTCATTTATATCTTTGACGATTTTCGATATCTTTTACCGAAATCAGAGATCTACCCAAAATCGACATCTCAATGTAAAGATCATAGAATTTTGTCCAATATTATGCAGTAATGAATTATATAAATGTTAATGTACTATGTTCTATATAATCCGTATTGCAATTTGAAGATATTTTAGACATTTATTGTTTGATTAGATAACGCACCTGTGCTGGCCGTGGACACCGTGGTATTTTCTGAAATATCGATCAGAAATATGAAGAATAATTATATCATTGCATTATTTTTGACAAATAATATTATCGCTGAATAATAAATATTTGCTCAACCAGACGTGGGTATAAATTTAAATCTTTTTTTCGAATAGGGACGAAATGAAGTATTCTGAAATTTCAAAGGAATTAAAATATTAAATCACATGAATTACTGCGCGTAGAAGATTGTTTTCAGTTTGGTAAATTTAAATTGATCTAATTGAAAATTAATCAATTCCGTAGGTCATCTTTGAAGTCATATTCTAATTCTTATAGCCATGCTTCAAAATGTGCCGAGTTGTTCATTACGAAATTACAAGCTTTCCATATATAAAATTTTATAAGAATTTAGTATGTCCGCGTCGTTCGTATGTCATTTAATCTTATGTGAAATGACTGATAATTTCAAACCAGTTATTTATATCTTTGACGATTTTCGATAAATTTACCGAAATCGTTGAACTACGCGAAACCGACATCCCAATGAAAAGATCATTGAATTTTATCCAATATTTAGCAGTAATGAATTATGTAAATCTTAATGTATTATGGTTTATATTATCCGTATTGCAATGGGAAGGAATTTTAGAAATTCATTGTGTGATAAGCAAACGCACCTGTGCTGGCCGTGGAAACCGTCGTATTTTCTGAAATATCGATCAGAAATATGAGGAATAATTATACCATCGCATTATTTATGACAAATAATATTATCGCTGAATAATAAATATTTAGGCTACCTGATGGGGATATAAATTTAAATCTCTTTTTCCAATAACGATGAAATGGAGTACTCGGAAATTTCAAAAGAGATAAATTATTAAATCACATGAATTACTGCGCGCATAAGACTCTCTGCGTGTTGGCAAATTTAAATTTATCTACTTGCAAATTAATCAATTCGAAAGGTCATCATTTATGTCATGTTATAATTCTTATATCCATATTTCTAAATATGCCGAAATATTCATACCGATTTGACAAGCCTTGCATATATAATATTTCATAAGTATTTAATATATCGGCTTCGTTTCTATGTTTTTTATTCTTATTTGAAATGACTGATACTTTCAAGCCAGTGTTTTATATCTTTAATGATTTTCGATATATTTTACCGTATTCGGTGAACTACGCGAAATCGATAACTCAATGGAAAAATCGAAGCGTATTGCCCAATAATACGAACTAATGAGTTATGTAAATGTTAATGCATTATGTTATATATTATCCGTTTTGAAATTTGAAGGTATTTTAGACATTCATAGTTTGATTGGCAAACGCACCTGTGCTGGCCGTGGACACCGTCGTATTTTCTGAAATATCGATCAGAATTATGAGAAATAATTATATTATTCCATGACTGTGACAAATAATTTATCGCTGAATAATAAATATTTACGCTAACTGACGTGGATATATAATTTTTTTTTCAAAAACGATGAAATGAAGTACTCGGAAATTTTAAAAGAATTAAAATTTTAAATCAAATGAATTACTGCGCGGAAAATCTTCTTTTTATTTTGTTACATTAAAATATATTTAATTGATAATAAAACTATTTCAAATATCATCATTGCTGTCATGTTAAATTTACTATATCCATTCCTCTAGATTTGGCGAAATTTTCATACCCATATGACTAACGTTTATAAAATATAGTATTTTGTACGAATTTAATAAATCCGCATCGTTCGAATGTTGCTGTTTTTTTGTATGACTACTAATTTCTCTAAAATTCTTCATATATTTAAGATTTGTCAATAAAATTCACCGCAATCATCATGTCAGAAATAAAATATACGAGAAATCAACATCTCAATGAATACTTGTACGCACTGGTCAATAATTTGCATTCTTGAAATCTGTAAATGTTAATGCATAATATTATATAATATCGGTATTTCAATTTGAAGGTATTATATATATTCATTTTTGAAAAGCAAACGTACCTGTACTGGCCGTGGACAACGTCGTATTTTCTGTAATATAGATCAGAAATTTGAGAAATCATTATAGCATTACATTATATATCACAAAATATATTATCATTGAACAAGAAATATTTACGTTTCGGAAGATATGTTTAATTATATAACATGCGTTTCCTAAGTGGGTTTATATTGTATTCATTTCTTCCAATACCAAGAAATAAAGTCCTCGGAAATTCGAATGAATTAAAATATTAATCTCAAAAATTCCTGCGCGGAAAAGATACTTTTCGGGTTGGCAAAATTAAAATTGATCTGCTTGAAATTTAAGCAATTCGCAAGGTCATCATTGATATCATGTTATAATACTTATACCCATTTTTCTAAATTTGCCGAAATTTTCATACCGATATGACAAGCCTTCCATATATAATATTTCATAAGTATTTAATATGTCCATGTCGTTCGTATGAATTTTATTCTTATTTGAAATGACTGATATTTTCAAGCCAGTGTTTTATATCTTTATCGATTTTCGGCAACTTTTACCGAAATCGGTGAACTACGCGAAATCGACAACTCAATGAATAAATCGAAGCATTTTGTCCAATAATACCAACTAATGAATTATGTAAATATTAAAGCTATATGATATATAATATCCGTATTGCAACTTAGAGGTATTTTGGACATTCATTGTTTGATAAGCAAACGCACCTGTGCTGGCCGTGGACACCGTGGTATTTTCTGAAATATCGAACAGAAATATGAGAAATAATTATATCATCGCATCATTTGGCACAAATAAAATTATCGCTGAATAATGCGTTTTTGCGCAAACTGACGTGGATATACATTTAAAACTTTTATTCCAGTAACGATGAAATGAAGTACTCGGAAATTTCAAGAGTTAAATTATTAAATGACACGAGTTACTGCGCGGAAAAGACTTTTTTCGTGTTGGTAAATTTGTATTGATCTAATTGAAAATTAACCAAATCCCAAGTTCATCATTGATGTCAACTTTTAAATCTTATACCCATGCTTCCAATATGTGCCGAGTACATACCGAAATGACAAGACTTCCATATATAATATTTTATGAGAACATAATATATCCGCGTCTTTCGCATGTCTTCTATTAATAAATGAAATGACTGACAATTTCATACCAGTCATTTATATCTTTTACGATATTCGATAACTTTAACCGAAATCGGTGAACTATGCGAAATCGACATCTCAATAAAAAGATCATAGAATTTTGTCCAATATTATGCAGTAATGAATTATATAAATGTTAATGCTTAATGTTATGTATTTTCTCTATTACAATTTGAAGGTATTTTAGAAATTCATTGTTTGATAAGCAAACGCACCTGTGCTGGCCGTGGACACCGTCGTATTTTCTGAAATGTCGATCAGAAATATGAGGAATAATTATATTATCGCATCATTTGGGACAAATAATATTATCGCTGAATAATAAAAATTTGCGCTATCTGAGGTGGACATAAATTTAAATATTTTTTTCCAATAACGATGAAATGCAGTACTCGTAAATTTCAAAAGAGCTAAAATATTAAATCAAATGAATTATTGCGCGGAAAATATTAATTTCGGGTTCGTAAATTTAAATGGATCTAATTGGAAATGAATCTTTCCGAAGGTCATCATTGATGTCATGTTCTATTTAATATACACATGGTTCTAAATCTGCCGAGTCCATCATACCGAAATATGAAGCCTTTCATATATCATATTTTATAAGAAATTACTATGTCGGCGTCGTTCTTATCTCGTGTATTCTTATTTGAAATGACTGATAATTTTAAAATTATCTTTGACGATTTTCGATAACTTTTACCGAACTCAGATATCTACCCAAAATCGACATCTCAATGTAAGGTTTCATAGAATTTTGTCCAATATTATGCAGTAATGAATTATATATATGTTAATGCTTAATGTTATATATTATCTTTATTACAATTTTTAGGTATTTGAGACATTCATTGTTTGATAAGCAAACGCACCTGTGCTGGCCGTGGACACCGTCGTATTTTCTGAAATATCGATCAGAAATATGAGGAATAATTATATCATTGCATTATTTTTGGCAAATAATATTATCGCTGAATAATAATAATTTGCGCTATCTGAGGTGGACATAAATTTAAATATTTTTTTCCGATAACGATGAAATGCAGTACTCGTAAATTTCAAAAGAGCTAAAATATTAAATCACATGAATATGAAATATGAAGCCTGTCATATATCATATTTTAAAAGAAATTACTATGTCAGCGTCGTTCTTATGTCGCGTATTCTTATTTGAAATGACTGGTAATTTTAAATTATCTTTGACGATTTTCGATAACTTTTACCGAAATCAGAGATCTACCCAAAATCGACATCTCAATGTAAAGATCATAGAATTTTGTCCAATATTATGCAGTAATGAATTATATAAATGTTAATGTTCTATATAATCCGTATTGCAATTTGAAGATATTTTAGACATTTATTGTTTAATAATAAAACGTACCTGTACTGGCCGTGGACACCGTCGTATTTTCTGAAATATCGATCAGAAATATGAAGAATAATTATATCATTGCATTATTTTTGACAAATAATATTATCGCTGAATAATAAATATTTGCTCAACCAGACGTGGGTATAAATTTAAATCTTTTTTTCGAATAGGGACGAAATGAAGTACTCAGAAATTTCAAAGGAATTAAAATATTAAATCACATGAATTACTGCGCGTAGAAGATTGTTTTCAGTTTGGTAAATTTAAATTGATCTAATTGAAAATTAATCAATTCCCTAGGTCATCTTTGAAGTCATAGTCTAATTCTTATACCCATGCTTTTAAATTTACCGAGCTTTTCATTACGAAATTAAAAGCCTTCCATAAATAAAATTTTATAAGAATATACTATGTCCGCGTCGTTCGTATGTTGTTCATTCTTATTTGAAGTGACTGATAATTTTAATCCAGTCATTTATATCTGAAACGATTTTCGATAACTTCTACCATTGGCGAAATCGACAACGCAATGAATAAATCGAAGCATTTTGTCCAATTAAATGCATTAATGAATAATGTAAATGTTAATGCATTATGTTATATATTATCCGTATTTTAATTTGTAGGTAATTTAGAGATTCATTTTTGAATAGCAAACATAACTGTACTGGATGTGTACGCTGTAGTGTTTTCTGAAATATCGATCAGAAATATGACAAATAATAATGATAGCATGATAAAAAATAATCACTTAACAATAAATATTTACGTTATGGAAGATTTGTTCAATTAAATAACGTGTATTTCCTAAGTGAATTTAAATTGCATTCATCTTCCCCCATTACGACGAAAGGACGTTATCGTAAATTCCGAATAAAAAAAATTTCCTCACTGAGGTTGCTGAGCGGAATATATTTATTTAGGGTTAGTACATTTGAGCTGATTTACCTGAAAATTAAAATATTTCCAAGACCATCGTTGCTATCAAGTTATATTTATTATATAAAGGCCTCTACATTTGCATAAAATATCACACCGAAAAAGCAAACATTTCCAATATATATTATTTTAGAGAAATTTGATACTTAAGTGACTCTAGTTTGACGTTTATTGTTATTTCAAATAACAATTTGTTTTTCTCTAGTCATTTATAACTTTCAGAACTGACGATAACATTCAACGCAATCATGCCATACATAATGTAAATTAGGCTTATTTAAATTCGCAATGTACGAATCTATGCATTGATCCAATAATTTTCATTAATAAAATATGTAAATGTTAATGCATTATTTAATGTAAAACCCGGATTGCAATTTGACGTTAAATGAGAGATTCATTGTTTAATAATAAAACGTACCTGTACTGGCCGTGGACACCGTCGTATTTTCTGAAATATCGATCAGAAATATAGGAAATAATTATAGCAGCACAAAATATGTAACAAATATTATAATCATTAAACAATAAATCTTTATGTTTTAGAAGATTTGTTCAATTAAATAGCGTTCATTTCCTAAGTGAATTCAAATTCCATTCATTTTCCCCCATTACGATGAAAGGATTTAGTCGCAAATTTAAAATGAATGAAAATATTTCCTCTCTAAGATTCCTTCTTGCAAATGATTCTATTCATGTTGGTACTTTTGAAAAGATCTATTCCAAAATTAAAATATCTCCAAGATCATCATTGTTATCAAGTAATATCTATTATATCCATGCTTCTACATTTGCATAAAATACCAGATCGAATTGACAAACATTCGTAATGCTTATTCTAATTTCAAATGACTATTCATTTTTCTCAATTAATTTCTAACTTTAAAGATTGTCGATACATTTAACCGCAGTCATGGCGACCATAATGTAATGTAGGCAAAATTATATTCCCAATTCATTTATCCATGCATTGATACGACAATTTGCATTTATTAAAAATGTAAATGTTAATTTATTATTTAATGTAACATCTGGATTGCTATATGAAGGTGTTTGAGATATTCGTTTTTTGATAAGCAAGCGTACCCGTACTGGCATTGGACAATGTCGTATTTTATGAAATATCGACCAGAAATGTGGGAAATAATTATAGCATCACATTATTTGTGACAATTGTTATAATCATTAAACAATACATATTTACGTTTTCGAAAATTTGTTCATTTAAATAACGTGAATTTCGTAGGTGAATTTAAATTGTATTCATTTGTTCAATTACGATGAAATCAAGTAATCGTAAATTTCGAATAAATGAATATATTTCCTCTCTAAGATTACCGCGCAGAAAAGATTCTGTTCAGTTTGTTTCATTTGAATACATCTATTTGAAAATTAAAATATTTCCAAGACCATCATGGCTATCGAGTTATATTTATTATATTAATGCCTCTTAATTTGCAAAAAATATCAGACCGAGTAGACAAGCATTCCTATTTTAGAAAAACATAATATTTCGCATCCTTCGTATGATGATTATTGTTTTTTCATATGACTATTAATTTTTCTCAATTCATTTATAATATTAAGGATTGTCGATTACACTTGCCGCAATCATGGCGTGCATAATTAAAATGACGCAAATTTATATTCTCAATGTATGAACCGATGCATTGATAAGATAATTTGCTTTAACTATATATGTAAATGTTAATGCATTATTTAATGTAACAACCGGATTGCAATTTCAAGATGTTTTACAGATGCATCGTTTGGTGAGCAAACATACCTGTACTGGCCGTGGACACCGTCGTATTTTCTGAAATATCGATCAGAAATAAGAGAAATATTTATTGAATCACATTATATTTGACAATTTTTTTAATCATTAACATTTTTTACGATTTTTAAGGTTTTTTCAATTAAATAACGTGCATTTCCTAAGTGAATTTAAATTTATCTTATTTTCCCTTTACTTATAAATGAAATAATCGTAAATAAAAATGTATCAAACTTTTTCCTCTGTAATATTGGATTTTTAAATCACTGCATTATAACTGCAACAATAGCAGTTTCTATAGAAAAATCGGCCGGATCAAACGAGTCTTAGTTTCAACATAAACTTTTAAGTTTATAGTACGATCCGTATAATATTATAACAGGAATGTCGTGGTTTTGTGTAGTTAACTCATAATATGCAAAGAAACAAACACAATGAGAGAAAGGTTTTACGCTCGCAGAAAGCACAAAATAAGTTAATTTATTAAGAATTTGTTCGTCAGTTGTGGATACAAGACCAATAAGTTGAAGGAATATAATGAATACGAATCACAATCTTTACGAAAATGAGCCTCGTTGCTACTCTACAGCAGATATATTTCAGAAAATAACTATTGTGTAAATGCTGTCGTTCTTTTTAAACGAACATCCAAAATTAAAGACATCCTACTGAGAACAAGATGGAAATACTGTTCTATCCAAGTTTCTTCTGGCTCACATTAATACATGTGATTAATGCTTGGGTGATATTTTGCCGTTTTTGTAAGTCTAATGTTATATTTGAAATAAATTGGTTTTCTTTCAATTTAATTGTGTTATAACGAGTATTTTCCTACAGTTCTATGGAGGTAGTGTCAACAGTCGCATTACTAATATCGCAAATTTTGCTCAAGAATCGATGTTGAATACAGTTTTGAAGAGGTTTTAGAAATATTTGTTGTTTAGTACGAGCTAGTTATTGTTTGATTTTGCAGAATATTTCTATTTTGAAAAATTCCTTGTTCAATAAAATTACACATTAACCCATTAACTTATGTACGTAAAAAATATACTGATTTATTAATGTTATTTACGAATTTAAATTACGGCAAACATTTTAACCTACCAGTGCTTGTCTTTTCTCCGGTAGTCATTGGAGCTGCTGTGCCTGAATAAAAGTACAATAATTAATAGAATTAGCAAGATTCATGCGTTATACGGATATTTTCTATGGTTTTGTATGCAAGGCCTTTAATTTGCAGCTAAGACTTAAAAGTGTTTTTGAAAACTTCACATGGGATTCACAAGCCGTAATTTCAAAATGAGAGTTTATACTTTTTAGTGTCAAAATATATTAAATCAGCGCAGTTCGTCTAAGGTTAGTGAAGGTAGCAAAATTCAAATATTCAAATGTAACTCTGTGTGTAATTTGCCGTACTATGTAAGTATAATTGCAAATATCATCTTAATGAACGATTTGCCACTCAACAATGCTTGTTTAAGCAATCTCTGGAAATATTTACTCCGCCATTCTACTAAATGTAGACAAAATTGCATTATGAAATGCATGATTGTTTAAATTGCCTTTATTGGAATGATTCGAAATAGTGTGCATGAATAGTTTAATCTAAAGCCTATTTACGAAATGAAATTCATGTTAAACCGTACCTCCGTTAGATATATGTTGCTGAATTCTGATGGGTCAAACTATAAGCATTGCCTGCCAGGTATGCTAATCTTATAGTGCCAAAACTAGTTAATGCATGAAAAGGTCGACGTGTATTTATAAACAGCGTTCTTTCACGTCTTCCGAGATTAAGTATGATTTCTAAGATAATATTCAGCCACTTGATGAATCTTCAGTCTTGGTAACTTCAAAGAATAAACAAAACATCAATAAACACATCTTCTCGCGAACAGAGTGGTCTAACATGATTTGGTAATCATATGATACAAGTGTTCGACCCAAAATTGCCATTTATTTCTTTATTTCTCAACCATGAAATCACCAGTGTGTAAATTAGGGACACTATGTAAGTACTTGAAATAACGAGATTAAACTCGGCGTTTAAATTAATTTTTACCTAGTAATGCTACGCGAATTCATTTTCTTATTGATAAGCGATAAGAAACACACGGCAAGAATGAGACTAAGGGCGTTTTGCAGAATCTTTATACGATATTACATCAGAACTTTCACAGACATAATTTATGACACATCAATGAAATAATGTCGTCGGACAAAGTGTTTTTAAGGACATCATTAATTACATTAATCATCGAAGCAATATTTTTGATTTCGAACAAAAATTCAAAACATGCGAGTATTAAAAAATGCACATTGGAAATTCCTTTGGAGATTGAGCAGGTCTAGATATTCGTGTGAATCAATTCAGCACGAAATCACCGACGTGAATCCTATCGAAATCGAAAGCAACATATGTCGTGTAAATTAAGAAAAACCAAAGCGTACAGGCGTGGCTAGAATATTCCGTATGCTGAAATGGCAAATTGTAGTTCGAACTTCAAATGTGCTACCATTTAGACTAATCATGTCAAAACTAACACTATCCAGCACAAACTGGGGAAGAAATGCAATAAATCCTACATCAGTACAATTCAAATTGACAGACAGTTGTGTTCGTAGTACTTTGTACATAAATGCCGAGGGTAAAATATTGATTCTATCCGATGCTATAAAATCTCTCCCTCTATACGTCTAACAACAGTAACAAAACATCATTCCCTAAACCTATTAGTTATTAAAACATTGTTCTCAATATGAATACTTAAGTCATTCGATTCATCTTCAATTGTCAGTGTTTACAAATGAACAGTGCGTTAGGACGTCGGCTAGTTGATGTACACATGTTTTACCTAGAAATATTCAGATATTAACATTTTTTTAAATTACAGCAAAATGTGTTTTAAATATGCTGATGACATTATCGTAGTTATAAATGAATATAAAAAAAGCATACCTAAAGATTCCAACTATGCGCACGATTACATTTAGTTTACTTTGAGAATGAAAATATTCGATCTAGCGCACTGACGTCCTTGACGTATATCTATTAAGGTATCTTCAAAATTAGATGTAATTACAAATGAACTACAGAGCAAAATATGTAAAATGTATTATGCATAACATAGGATGCTTTTTGTAGCATTGTCAAACCTTAAATAAGTAAAAAATGACGATCGTACAACTTTTGAAAATTGTGTGTACTGTAGTGTGCGACAGGGTGGCTCAGTGGTTAGAGCAACAGATTCCGAAGTAGACGTGCCCAGGTTCGATCTACATGCTCGGCAAATTCAGGCCAGTACATGATGAGTTCTAAATGGGGACGAAACCGGTCTACTGGATGAATTGACTTTTCTACACTGTACAATTCATAGTTTATACTGACATTTGTAAGTATTTAATGGGTCAGGTGCTTATATCAAGATCGCAAAATTGATTATAATAATTGCTGTCACCGCTCACGCAAACAATGTTCGTTTAATTATACAAATGTTCATTTTAATAATACTTCCCATGTATTGTGGGATAGTTAGTTGGAACTTTGTGTCTAAATGGTTGCTATATGACCTCTACCTAAATAAAACATAGACTAACCAGGTTACATTAAATAGTATATAACTGAAAATTGTGCGAAGTGTAATATGCGGCAGTGTCGTTCATTGGTTCCAGATTCCAAAGCAGACGTGCCCGCTTGGAGCCCTGTCCGCGGCAAATTCTGGTCAGTACATGGCGAGTTCCCAATAAGGACGAAATCGGGCTGCTGGATAAATTTCCTTTCATACACCATACAATTCTTACTTTATTCTGACATATGTAAGAAATCAAACGGTCAGTTGTTTATATCAAGACCACAACCCTGATTATAATTTTTGGCTAAAGAGTTATTTTGTTAAGTTGGATTTCTCTTTATTTAATTTTGAGATTTTTATGGCATCAATGTACAACAGGATTAAGAGGGCATAATATTCTCGCCAGAGCATAAATAGACTGCAATATCTAATTAAAGTTATACTCATTATTCTAAATAATTATAATGCATGATTTTCGACTAAACATGTGTATTGTGGAACAACGGCAGGGAAGAGAGAACGATAAATACGGAGGAATTACATGTGCACAAACAAATCACTTGTTTATAAATAAATAATATATACCATCACCATTTGTTTATTTAGCTCAGGAAAAAAAACGTTGCATACAACAATGTGACGCATTGCTGAACCTGTGTTTATGATTATGACGATTTAATAAATGATAATGACGAAGATAATGATGATGATGAAGATGATGATAATAATTATGCTAATGCTGCTGTTTATGTCGATGACGACGATAATCAGAATAATTAGGATGAAACTAACGAATTAACGAACATTTATACAGGTCATTATTTTTCACTAAAATTGTGTGTGAAACTTGAAAAATTAATAAAAACTCACTGGTAGTAGTATTTTCTTCGTAAACAGGTGATGGCAGCGGTTGCTGTAATACTGGAGAACACAAAATAGGAATAAAATGCGGGTAATCAATCAAAGTGAAATGAATTTTTCGCAATAATTATGTTATGACTTAGGAGATATGAGTTTATATGTACTTTCGTGTCGTCTTCTGTTCGGAACTGAAAGAAATTTTTGGCTAAAATAGTTGCTAATAGTATTGACCAACAATTATTTGCAGAAATTGAACCACCAGAATGAAAGTATGCAGAGAGGCATTGTATCTTTTTGTTCGGTGAAGTATTCTTTTTAATGTAATGCCGGTACTGATAATAAATACGCCAGTATGGGTGTTGTTCAAATTGTGTTTTATAATTTATTGCTGATTGTATTAATTATGGACAAGTTAAATTTAATAAAATTTGAGTAATATTCTTTTTGCAGTGGCGCCCAAAATGCAAAGTCAATGCCGTCAACTGAAACATATATCCGATGTGCCAACAAGTAAGAAATAAATCAAAAGAAGTATCCATGAAAAAGATTTTACACGTATACAAAAACAAAAAAAACACTTCCTACGAACATCTCACTAATCCTATATAGAAACATATCATAGTGACTCTCTGTTCATCTCAGAATACCATGAGTATCCCCATGAGAAATTTATGAAAGTTACGCCAAAGATATGAAATTGACACTGTACATAATTTCTCAATACAAAAGCACAACCTTTAAGAAGAGCTAAAGCAATTGCATTAATCACCGTTGTGAGGGACGAACTTGCATATATTTACCTATAATATATGCCGCACCTTGTATCCAGATTGCTCTTATGGGATGGTGAGAAATATTGTTAGTGCATCTAGTTTAATAGAACACGGTGCGTTTTGATATTTTATTTATTACTTTGATTATATTTTAAGTTAGATATGATGAAAGCAACCAAATGGTTCTGGTCAAGCTGAATAAAAGATAAAATCAACTACAATTGCATTGTGTATCATAATATACGTGAATGCCATAATTCAAATTTAAAAATGCTTACTTGTCGGAAAACAAACAAGAAATGCCTTTTTAGCCTATAAAATATTTAACTCGCATCGATGTAAATCAGATTAATACAGACCATGCCTGTGAAATCTTTGAGTAGTATGGAATTTGTGTTTCTTCGAAAATTTGCTTGTATTGAATATCTGAAAATTTATAAGATAATTGCCCGTAAGACAGAGTACTAGAAGAATCTACATGATACAGTATTTATATAGAAACATTTGTTTATTAGGAAAAGAATCAATTTCATTTCTCTTAATGTTGCGAGAAATAATTTAAAAATTAAAATTAGCCATCTAATAAATCAATAAAACTTCACTACAGATTATAGCTTGACATTAATAAGAACTCAATTGTATTATTTTATAATAATCAAAATTGTATATGTCAATTAATTCGCTTAGAAGGACGTTCCTCAAAATGAGATTGAATTCTATATGCAAGACTTTCTATTGTTCGAGTGGTCAAAATATTTACTAATTAAAACCATGCACATTCATTAATTGTATTCTGAATTCATTTATAATAAAAAAGCTCATTCTAATTTAATGAATATATTTTATTTAAAATTTATATGATATTTAAATTTAACTGATCAATCATGGCTAAGAAGTGAAATGATCAGTTTTTCGATATTTGTAAAGAGTAAGCTAATTTTAATATTTTATAATTAAATATCCCTAAATTTGGTTAAACCGTTTGTCAACTATTCAAAAACGTTATGAAAAAATTTCCAAGATGCTTTTCAGGATTGATTGCGATTCTTCTGTTGAATGAAGTAAAGTATAATTGCATTATTCATTCTAGTTAAATCATCGTTTGATTTCAGATTTATCAGAATAAGCAATATGGTTAAGGTGACTGTATTCATTGTGGTATTGATTTGTTGAACCTTGAGTTGCTCAGAAATTAAAATGGTTATCTCAGTTTGGTTAATAAAACGCTTAAATCAAAAGTTGTAATCTTAAAGTATGTTACGTATTTATTTTTATTAGAAGAAAAATAGTCCTGAACATTACGCATGCACTGACTTAATTGAATATGAATAAAATAATAATCGATAAAATTTACGCTAAAATTTTTTTTATCAGCTTTACTGGGATCTTTTAGTCAATTAATATAATATTACGTAAATTCTGTATAATTATAAATGTCTAATCCTAAAAATTAAAAGTCTGCCTATGTCTAATATGTATGTATTTTATACACTCTTCACATCATCTAATGGAATGAAACACGTATCCCAATCTCTGTGCCAAAAAACCCATCTGTATAACAACGTCTGCGTAGCCTATTGTAGTGAAATTAAGAAAAATAAGAAAGGATAATGTGCTAATTAATATATGACATTAATTATAGAATAATTGGTAACCTGGTAATAATTTTTTTAATGAAAAATAAACATAGATTCCTGAATTTTCATGAAAGTAGTAAATAGATTAATTAAAATCAGGCTTGCATCACATACAACCATAATATATTTTATCGAGAAATTTTATGCATTTATTTTAAATTTTGACTGTTTCGTATTTCCGACAAAGCTAAATGTCTATTGTGCAAGTATTGATACGCTTTGGTATAAATATATACCAGAAATAACAGCACATGCCATTCATATTTTCTATAGCTTATGAGAAACGCACGTGCAATTGCATGCATATATTTATTTAATCTGAATAAAGTTCCTGAAAAGTTTTAATTGCTTTTTTCAGCAGCGAGCACGGAGTAGCACAAATTAACGCTTTGGCGTATTACACATTTTACTCGTTTATCATAAGTCATAAATAACTGTGTTATAACAGAATGTAGGGTTAAGAAAGTGGAAATAAATAAGTAGGAAGTTGACATAGGAACCACGATAATTAAAAGACACTAATTCTGAGGAGAATTTCCATTTGCAATTTGGGAAAACATTAAACCAAAAAAATATTATTATTCTGAATGAAACCCCAATGCGTATTTTTCTAGATAATTATAATGGGTATACGTCACTGATAATGTATATTTACATTTCATTGAAAAATAAAAATCTAGGCTGACCTTTAACTTCAGCTCCAGTAAAATTAAATAGGCTCGATGTCGCGGATCCATTAGTCGCAGCCTTTAATAACTTTTCTGAAAATGATGACGCATTGACTTTTGTTAGGTCGATAGAAGAATCGTTGCCGCTCGAAGATGAATTTGATGGTTCAAAAGCTAGTTCTGCACTGCTTATGACGGAGCCCTGTCTAAATCCAGTCACATTACAATCTATTTTAAGTGTTTTGAAATCCGGATCTCCATCCTTTACCGATTGAACTAGCTGAATTTCAGGCAAAGGTGTTATAAAATCATTCATGAAAGAGATATGAAGAAACTTTTAGCCTTACAAAAAAGTTATAATGATGTTAAACTAATGTTGCAACATTAAAATAAACAAAACCGCATTTTAATTATAATAGATTACTTGAAAAAGAAAATCATATCCGAACTTCATAATATAAATAATATTAATAGGTTTATTCGTGTTGGACCGATGGCCTTTTAAGTTCAGTTGATTACTTTGGAATTTGAAATTGCGTATTTTCCAAATGGCAATAGTTCCCGAAAATGGTTGAACAAAATTGGTTTCGTAATTATAAATTGCCCGGAAGAATCTTTGGAAATTCGAGCCTTAATAAAATGCATAGTAGCCTTTCCACGTGCAAAAATAAAAAAGAAATTTTATCGGATACAAAATCGCTTATTTTTCATCTACAAATGAAAATATCTCTTTATGTACATAAAGATATGCTAATTTGTAGATACTTGAGGAAAAAATGAGAAAGAGGCGATTTTGTATGTGCTTAAATTTCTTTTTATTTTTGCACATGCAAAAGGGTACTATGATCTGAAGAGCTGTCCGCAACCCTGCAAACAAGGATTATTTAATTTGATTAAAGCGTGTGATGAAAAATGCAGCAAAGTTATAGTTGTCCTACGATAAAATTTGTCCGATAATGGAATGTGTGGAAGCCACATATCTGACATCTCAACCATTATCTTTGAACTGTGATACCATTTACTCTGGCTTGTTTTCCTTTATGTTACAAATATGTTCATAGAATATAGAATTGCGTGAGCACAAGTGAATAGCGCAATTTTTCATATTTTGTACGACAAAATAGGTTTCACATTTATTTTATAATTGCAAACTTGATTTATAGCATTGATAGTAGCGCGCGTAATCATTGTATGCACTATAATCTGGCATGTTAAATTTTTCGATAAATTTGGATAACTAAGGCGGATGACCAAGGGCAATCCAAACTTGTTTTAAAATTCCATTTGCAGAATCAATATTCTCATTTAAGAAGGTAAAAGCTTATGATATATTATTGGTTCTTAAAACATTAAAGCGCATCGAAACTTATTAGCATTTTTAATAATTGCGAAGCATATATACATTTTGTGTTCTGTAAAACATATTGCAATATTAAATTGAATAATACATCTCAAAGTGTTAAACGGTTTGAATAAGGATATTGTGCTTGTTACTGACGAGACATCGGCGAGTCGCAGTAATTACGAAAATTCATTTAAAATGATCATCGTACAGAAAACTAAGCCTGTGATATCATTGTTTAAACACATCATATATTACAATATTTTATGGTAAATGTGAGGATATAATTTCAGAAATGTGACAATTTTCAAAAAATTCTAAATTAATGTTGAAATATGTAATGATATTGGGCAAATGAATAAAATCCTATTTTATTTTATTTTTTACGATACCATAATTTAGAGATTTTTAATTTTACAATATTAAATAATGCTGAAACTTTAATGAATAAAAATGAAATTAAAAAATCTCGTTATTTACTACTATTTTAACATCAATTCTATGTATATTGGTAATTTTTGATAAAATATAGATTATTATCAGTAGAACAGAATATGTTCTAACTTACCATTGTACATGTTCTATTTGACAAATCTTGGAACTTTGGAGAAGTGCGGTTATTCAAATCCGGAGTATATGTTTCCTGCAGTGCCATTGAGAGTTCAACTACCATTGGCACCGGTGCTAATATATCAGAGTAAAAACGTAATACCACTAAATAATTACGTTTTCAACATTAATTGAATCTATTTAACAAATACGTCAAAATGGAAATAAACCAAAATACAACTAATTCACCACTAATTTTTTTAAAATATAGATTTGACTGGATGCATATATCAAAATATTTTTGTACAATTGTTAGAATTTTTGCGTATAGAAAACAAAAAATATATAGGCCATTCTGGAAACTGTGTATATTTAAAGTGTTTACGATACAAAACTGCAGCATAACAGATCAAACCCTACAGGATAAGTGATCAAAATTAATTGCCCCTTTCTCCCTATTTATATTCTACTTTTAAATTATAAATCACATAATGCAAAACAAAACATAGTAACAAGGAGGAAAATATTAATGACTAACGGATTTCACAATGATCCCCAGAATAGCCATTGGAGCACGAGCAAAATGGTTTGTTACCAGCAGTGACAGTGCACGTTCCGCCGTGCAGACATACCCAATTTTTGCATGGATCTGAAATTAAAAAGAGAATGATCCATGTTTATTAATTTTTTAATTATTAAAATAATGATGCATTGTTTAACTATGCAACTGAGGTAAAAATTTGTTATTTTTAATAACAAAAATTACACAGAATAATATTTTTAATTTTTTTAAATTTAATTATACCAGAATTTTGCCATCGTTAATGAAATTCGACAAACATATTTTGATCTAAATTAATCTCTATACCCAGACAAATTTAAAAAAGAACGTAGCAAGTTTAACATACATTATATTAACACAAGATTAAATGAAAGCAGCATAAAGAAAGGAAGGTAAATAGTACTGCCATAAAGTTTATTTAACAAATTAAACCAATCATAAAACCAGACATAAAGACAAATGCAACATTATTTGGAGAGCGAGACATTTATGTTTGAAGCTGCATTTGAGCAGCAAACGGTCAGGTGTTACTTATGTTATCTTATTCAATTACGCTCGTTTGATTTGGGTTCAGCATATAATCAACAAAATGCAATTTCAGACCTCAGCGTTGCAATGTTGTTATTCGCTTGTCAATAACAACAGAGTAAGTCCAGCTTTATCTCAAAACGCCAGCGCTGGCCATATGAAAGGGAAACATTTGCCCTGTATTCAGGTCCATCTGGGCGCTGGGCAGCACAGAAATCGGTGGAAAAGTAGTTTGCCTGTAATACAAGAGGCCTAACAGTTATTTGATAAACAAACGAGTTACTACGTTGATCTGGAACGACAATTTATATACGTATAATGTAAATGTTCAAGCTATTGTCTCCAATGCACATTAGTCCCAGCATAATGTTTGGCTTGTAGTCATTGCCTTAACTACTGTATGAATATGGGCAACGAAACATTGAGATTCAATGTAATTTCGTTGATTGGAGATTGCCTTCAACTTTCACATATTGTGAAAAATATAACAAAAGACGAATTCAGATGAGCCATAGTAATGGAAAACATGCCATTTGACCAAATTAAAGTCCTTCTCATACAAAAATAAGCAGAGCCGTTTTGTCTTGCTAGGCATACTTCTTACTAGATTTTTAATATATAATAATAATTATAAACAAGAAATTTTATAGATATTTTTCCGTGACGTATATATGTTTTTCTAATAACCTGATTTCGTAGAACGGACAGATGTGCGATAATTAAATGACCGTGATGAATTTTGTAAAAAAATAATTAATACACGATTCAAAATATGATACAAAATGAGTATGGTTAAAAAATAATTTAACTTGAAAATTTTAGGTTCACGCCTACAGCATTTTTCATCAATATATATTTTCCAAAAACTTTATTATTGTCAAAATTTTACTGTGTAAACTGCTGCTTCGAATTTAAAGCGGAGTCAATTTTGAATACATTTTGACAATATTATGTAGAATATGTTAACATTTTATAAAGAAACATATCATCCAATTATGAATTCAATGCACTGATCCAATCATTTTCATTAATAAAATATGTAAATGTTAATTCACTATGTACAATTGGGTTTGCAATTTGAAGGTGTTAGAGAGATTCATTGTTTGATAAGAACACGTACCTGAACTGGCCGTGGACAACGTCGTATTTTCTGAAATTTTGATCAGAAATATATAGCATCACATTATTATTCAGAAATAATATAATCGTAGAGCAATAAATATTTATGTTTTGGCAGATTTGTTCAGTTAAATAACGTTCATTTCTTAATTGAATTTAAATTGTGTTAATTTTTCCCATTACGTGGAAATGAACTAGTCGTAAATTTCAAATGAATGAAAATATTCCTTCTCAAGTATTGCTCCGCGAAACCGATTGTTTTCAGTTTGTTATTTTGAATAGACCTATTTGAAATTTAAATTATTTTTAAGACCATTATTGCATATAAGTTATTGTTATTGTATACGATCCTATACATTTGCATATA